>PPJZ02000040.1:0-91572 GCA_003705955.2 Zygosaccharomyces kombuchaensis
AACAAGTGAAGAAACAAAAAGCGTTAGAATGCGTTCCTTTGGTCATGGAACCGGAATCAGCCTTTTATAAAAGCCCCTTATTGGTTCTGGATTTTCAATCGTTATATCCTTCGATAATGATAGCTTACAATGATTGGAAGAGTAAGGGAACTGGACTTTAAAAATGAACTTGGTGTTGCTAAATTCCCTTTTCCGATAAATGCCTTTAATGTATTTGAAAAACATACCAGGATAGCTCCTAATGGAATTGTATATGTGAAATCTTCCTATCGAACATCTACATTGGCTAAAATGCTGCAAGACCTTTTGGACACCAGAATGATGGTTAAGGCAACCAACGGATGTGACTATCTAATAAATCACGATCGTAGATCTATGCAGATTAATAGATATTTGCTGTGCAGCTCTCTTTGCGGTTTCTTCTAAACGGTTTAATAATATTTTATGCTTTTTGAAAAGAAAAAGTATGATTTTTATTGTGTCACCTTGCTTTTGGTATTTTTCAGTTAATTAATTAGTAATTGACAGAAGCAAATCATCTCAATTACCGGTGTTTGGGCCATATGTTCAAAAATTGCAGCTATTACAGAAGGGATTAGGCCCCTTTTTTTATTATCTGGTAAATTTACATTGATTTCCATCTCTTCACTCGCTTAATAAAGCAAGTGGAAATCTCTGTCCCTATATCACAGGCTATCCTGGCATTTTTGTTAGGAAAGTACGCAATATTATCGAATCCAACCAGTACGAAAAACGAGAATATACTATCACCAGTCTGTGTGGGCTCTATTTTAGTCAGAATAAGTTTTCTAGATTTTTTAAAGCTCCAGAGTAAAAATATCAAGAAATCTTTTCAAGAGCTTTTAGTTTTTAATTGTTTTTTTGTTTTGTTTTTTCACATTTTGTCGTTGGCGGACCTTAGTTTTCTTCCGGTTCAAGTCCTGGCGACATCTGGGATCGCGATGACTTCCATGATAAAACTGAATTTTAGGACAACAGATTAGCACTGCAAGAACTGGTAACTGTGCTAGTACAGAGATCCCAGTCCAAGGGTCGAGATGGACGGTAGTGAGAAACACCTGCATGACTTGGGAGTCGACGTTTTATCGCAGAGTACATTGGAAAACAAAATCCAAAATGATGCTACTTCCCTTATCAATGACCAGTTACTAGTTCAAGAGCAAGGACGGTTAGAGAGAGCTCAAAATGCCTTAAAAAAGTGTAATAACAAGATCGGGCTGCTGAGCAGGAAATGGAACAACACTTCCAGAATATCAGTGAGGCAAAAGCTACAAGAACAAATTAGCCGAATAAAAGGGGAGGAGCTTCCTCCTATACTTTCTGACATTAAAGACATTGAACAGCGACTAAGGGATTTGAAGAGATCCAAAGGAGCTCAAAGTTTCGAAAGCCTGACAAGTGAGCATGGAAGAAAACCAGGAGAAACAGAACGGGATTATTTGGTGAGGACAGGACAAATAACAGCGTTCGGATCCAAGAGAGCTTTTGAAGTTGCAGATGTTTCGGACCAGGAGAGTGAGCAAGAAAACCAAGAGCCAGAGCATGATATTGAACTTAGACAAGACGATGATGTTGAAGATACACCTCAAGACACCCTTACTCAAGACGATGATGACTACACAGACGATGATGACAATAAAGACGAAGAAAATGGCATTACCTTGCAGCCTGGTGCGGTGAAGGATGATGGCGACGAGTATTTCTATCAGAGGCGTCTTCGTCAATGGACTAAAAATCGAGCGGAGGGACGTAAAATAGATCCCAACCAGGATTGGCCCGAATGGCGCAAGAGGCATCCTTTGTTTCCTGATGCAAAATTAGATGACAAGTTCAGGATACCTGGTGAAATATACTCGCTGCTTTTCAACTATCAGAAAACATGTGTTCAATGGCTTTATGAATTGTATCAACAGAAATGCGGAGGCATCATTGGTGATGAGATGGGGTTGGGTAAGACTATTCAAATTATTGCATTTTTGGCAGCTTTACATCATTCTAACCTTTTAGAAGGCCCCACACTGGTGGTGTGCCCAGCTACGGTAATGAAACAATGGTGTACCGAGTTCCACCGGTGGTGGCCTCCCTTTCGCACAGTTATCTTACATTCTATCGGTGCTGGTATGTCAAACAAGAAAAAAATAAGTGAGGATGAGGTGGAAGAAATGATTATGTCTTCTGATCCTAACCAATTTTCCTATGAAGATTTTCAAAACTCCGGTAAGACCAAGGCTCAAATAGAATCTAGCAATCTGTTACAGTCTCTTATAGACAAAGTCGTCAACAACGGGCATATTCTCATTACTACATATGTGGGATTAAGGATACACGCAGAAAGACTTTTAAAAGTTGAGTGGGCGTACGCAATTTTAGACGAAGGCCATAAGATTAGAAACCCTGATTCAGACATTACCTTAACTTGTAAGGCATTGAAAACCCCAAACAGAGTCATTTTGTCAGGAACTCCTATTCAAAACAATTTAACTGAACTTTGGTCCCTTTTCGATTTTATATTTCCAGGCAAATTGGGGACATTACCTGTTTTCTATCAACAGTTCGTGCAGCCTATCAATATGGGCGGGTATGCGAATGCGACTAATATCCAGGTACAGACAGGCTATAAGTGTGCTGTCGCGCTGAGAGATCTAATATCTCCTTATTTACTGCGCAGAGTGAAGGCAGACGTGGCTAAAGATCTGCCTGAAAAGAAAGAAATGGTTTTGTTCTGCAAGTTAACTCAAGTCCAAAGGCAGAAATACTTGGAATTTTTACACTCGAGAGAGTTAGATGATATTAAAGGTGGGAAAAGGAGAGTTTTGTTCGGTATCGACATTCTAAGGAAGATATGCAATCATCCCGATTTATTGGAGAGGAACGAGAGACGTCATGAGGAATCATATGGGGACCCCCGGAGGTCTGGTAAGATGCAGGTTGTTAAACAACTGCTGCTACTTTGGAAGAAAGAGGGTCATAAGGCTTTACTTTTCACACAATCGAGACAGATGCTCGACATTCTACAAGAATTCATCGCTTTCAAAGATGAGGAACTCGCTGATTTAAAGTTTTTAAGAATGGATGGAACGACAAGTATTTCTGTCAGGCAGTCGTTGGTAGACGAATTCAATAACGGTGATTATAACGTGTTTCTGTTGACCACAAGGGTGGGTGGTCTTGGTGTGAATTTGACGGGTGCCGACAGAATTATAATTTTTGACCCAGATTGGAATCCCTCTACCGACCTGCAGGCTAGAGAAAGAGCCTGGAGAATTGGCCAAACTAGAGAAGTTTCTATTTACAGGTTGATGGTGACAGGTTCCATTGAGGAGAAGATTTATCACCGCCAAATTTTTAAGCAGTTTTTGACCAACAAAATTTTGAGTGATCCAAAGCAAAAGCGTTTTTTCAAAATGAACGAGCTTCAAGACCTGTTCACTTTGGGCGGGGAAAAAGGACATGCCACTGAAGAGTTAGAATCGGAAGTTCAAAAGGGAACTGAAGGATTAAGGAGTTCTAAAACTGAAGAAAGTGACGACTTTGAACAAGTCGTTAACATAACTGGCGTATCAAAGCTGGAAAGTTTTTATAGTGGCAAGGAAGCTCAAAATACTTCAAAAGGAGATGATGACAGACTTATTGAAGGGTTGTTGGGTGGCAGCGGTTTAGCTGGTGCGGCTACTCATGACGCTATGATGGAATCCCATTCGAAGGGTTCCTCTGATATAATTACAATGGAAGCATCGAAGTTGGCTGATGCAGCGGTAAATGCACTGAGAAAATCACGTAGGGCTAGAAAAAAGTTTGATGTTGGAACTCCCACCTGGACAGGTAGGTTTGGCAAAGCTGGCAAGATTCGAAAGAAAGCAACACAGACTGATAAATGTACCACCGGTTCTTCAGCAATTTTGGAAAATATTCGTATTGCTCAAAAACAAGCTGAAATTACGCCGGCTCAAGAAAGTAATATGCAAGAAGTTGACGAAACTCAGTGTGCTTTGCGACAAATTGAACAATATTTGCATCAAAAGACTGATTTTTTTGCATCCTCAAATGAAATAATAAATAATATCAATGTCAATTTATCCACAAAGGAAGACGTGATAAAGATAAGGGCTCTTCTGAAAACTATTGCAACTTTTGATAAAACTAAGAAAGGGTGGAAGTTGAATGAAGAATTCATCAATAACGACTAATAATCAACATGCGGTGTTCGGGTTTATGCGTCAGATCTTGGATTTGTGACACTTTTCAGGGAAAAAGAAAGGAAAATAAGATACAATAAAATAAACTAAAATAAATGTAATCATGATAATCGTTCGAGCATTTTGGACTCCAGAGCTGTTCATTCCTTTTTATCTCTAAACTGTTCCTCCAGTTTTTCATTTGTATAGTAATATTCATCGGAACAACACGTCGTTGATTTTCATGTTAGCTTCGGAGGTTCAAACTGGGCAAGCAAAAGATTCAGGCAAGAATATCGTATTATGCTTCGATGGAACTTGTGAAAATTTTGGGCCGAAACCCATCACAAATGTTTTGAAACTTTACCAATTGTTAGAAAATCAAGATGAAAAAGTCCAACTTTGTTATTACCAGCCAGGTGTGGGGACAGAAGCTAATTTCGACCCAGTTGTAGATATGAGAAGAAATTTTAGTGCCACGAGCATAATGAATAAACTAGATGCTTTGTTTGCGTCAAGTATTGATCATCATGTGGTATCGGGGTATTTGTTTCTGATGAAATACTATGAGAAAGGAGACAATATTTATATGTTCGGTTTTTCTCGTGGGGCTTTTGTTGCGAGAGCCTTAGCAGGTATGCTCGAAAGAGTGGGGCTTTTGAACAAGGGCCTTGATGACATGGTCAGCATGGCTTGGAAAATTTATGAATCATGGGAGTACGCTGAACAGCCAAGCCAGCCCAGCTATAATACAACTTTAGCCGAAGAGTTTCGGAGAACATTTAGCCGTCCATATGAAGTAAGGATTTTCTTCCAAGGTTTATTCGATTCCGTCAACTCTGTGGGAATACTAAGAGATCGATTGTTTCCGTGCACTCAAAGAAGTGGAGTTGTAGATCATGTGAGACATGCAGTTTCGTTGGATGAAAGAAAAGGGAAATTTAAACAACAATCATTTGCCATAAATCCCAACTCACCAAAATTATTCTCTTTGAATTATAACAGTCATCTCGCGGAGACTACTTCAGAAACTTCAGAAGAGCAGCCTTACGATGTAATCAATCCTAATCTTCCATATTCCCTGATTGAACTGATGTTTAAAAGAAAAGGCGGATTGATGGAATCTAAATCTGCATCAAACGATAATGGCAGCCCAGTCAATGATGAACATTTGGCCCAAAAAGTTAACAAACAGCTGCAAAATTTGCATAGCAGTAGACTGAAGTCCACCGAAAACGTTAACCAAAACGTCGAAGGGTTTTTCGAATATGAGCATTTGAGCAGCTCTGTGCATACGGTTTCATCTGTGATGACTCCAGACCTGATCGAAAAATGGTTCCCAGGTGATCATTCCGACATAGGTGGTGGTTATGGTGCAGATTGTGACACAAGGGAAGTTTTATCTGGTTTGCCTCTACGCTGGATGATTGCGGAGGCAGTGAAGCATGGGGTTTATTTCAAAAATAATTCAATACACGAATTTGCTAGGAAGCAGACCTCTTTAGGATCGCTTTTTTCCACGATACATGATAAATTGAATTTTAGCCAAAAGAGGCAGCCGGATTTGGATGAATCCCATGAACGGATTGAAAATAACAATTCAAGTGTACAATCCCAGTTATATCCCGAGCTAGACACTGCCCATTTGTTTCAAACAGCATGGAACAACTTCAAGGAAATGAGAATCCACGAAACTTTGACAGAACAGGAAGTCGCTAGAGAGAACTTTGCTTCAGAATGCGAGTCTTATTCTAAACTCCAAGTCGCTCTGTGGTGGCTTTTAGAATTGGTGCCCATAGGTCTTAGAATTGAAAACGGATCAGGTAAGTGGCGGTCCGTCTATATCCCGAATCTGGGCAAATCTAGATATGTTCCAGAGTATGGGAACATGCACTGGTCCGTTTATTGGAGGATCAAATATGATAGAAATTACAGGCCTAGCAATTTGCCAAAATATTCCAGAAAACTTTTAGAAGAGTACAGCGGCATCAGCATGGAGTCCCCCAATGACAGAAACATAGAGACTATAGTGTCTCCCATCAAATCCTACCCAACTGGTTCCAGCGGCCGAGGTTTAGTAGCTGAGCCAAGCGGTGACTGTGGGTCTATGCCCACCAACAGCCGAGAGGTAAATCTCATGATTGTCAAAGACATGGCACAGGTCTTGTATTATGAAACCGGTATCAAATTCTCAGAGTGGTCCGTCAACTCCTGGCGAGACGTTCCTGATGATCTCGAACCCTGGCTAATCAAGTATCCAGATCTCTAGAGGGAGAAAGGAGGTTCTGAATATCTTTATTCTTTGTTTAATCGAATATATACGTATTTACCACCATAAAATGGGCGGCAAACAGAAACACTAACTACTAATAAATATAAATATAAATATATATATAGGAAGATGATATGCTCACATGCCCTCTTTCATTGAATTATTGCATGAAGTTTTTCTATCTCAAATAATTTCAAACAGGACCCAGGATGCACCGCACTAGCACCTTCACGACCTGTTCTTTTCATTTTTGTTCTTTTTTTTTTGTTCTGCATTATGCTTTGGATTTTTCTGTCTCGTTATGATTTTCCTTTCTGGTCATTCCGCGACCCTGTTTAACCAACAATCAACTTTTGCTCACCATCTTCGAACTCGTAATTTGGAATTTCCAAGTTCAATGGAGCTGGGCCCTTTCTCACCCTACCGGAGATATCATAATGAGAACCGTGGCAAGGGCAGAACCAACCACCAAAGTCACCAGCTTCACCAATGGGCACACAACCCAAGTGGGTGCAAATACCCAACATGACTAGCCACTGAGGGTCCTTGACTCTATCAGCATCTGTCTGAGGGTCTTTCAAAGCATCCATTGGCACAGCGTTGGCTTCCTGAATCTCAGCTGCGGTTCTGTGTCTGATGAAAACTGGCTTACCTTGCCATTTCACTACCACATTCTTACCCTCAGGAATAGCAGCCAAGCTCACTTCCACCTTAGCCATAGCCAAAACATCAGCAGAAGCGGTCATAGAAGCAACAAAAGTGTCCACAGTGGACTTGGCACCGACGGAAGACAATAGGCCTAGAGAACCAACCATGAAGTAAGCGTAAGAACGGCTTCTGTCTGGATCGTGATTCTCCTTAAGAGACTCACCAAAGTTTGGGGTCCTGTAGGTGGACTTGGCGGCCACAGCAGAACTGGATAGCATCCTAACGGATGGTGCCAAACTCTTCAAAGAGGATCTCAAAGAAAGCATTAGTTGATGGTTTGATAAATTTGGGAATAAAGGTTAATCAGTCTTTTTAATTGAGCCCAGTTAAGCCAGCAGCTAAAGAATACAAATAAGTGGCTTTGGATCGATTTCTAAACTTTCAAATTTCTTCTAGCTTATTGAACTTTGCAAGCTCATCCTTAGGAATTCGACATTGGGGCGGTCCGACCGATAATTTTTTTACTGCAATACTGCGAAAAACAAAAAATTGCTGTGGTGCTAGGACTCTGTCAAATAGGCGAATTTGATTGGTTCTCCATCGATGGATTATAGAAAATGGACCTAGAGACAGAAGAAACAGCTATGGATTAAACTCAGCACTACGTTCGTAATCTATGCATTTGTTTTGCATGTTTGGAGAGTTTTCAGCAGTAAATATGTACTTGATGGATGACACGTGACTTTGGATTACCAGTAATACATTTATAATGTAGGCTATTTTATGGAATAGTAGTATATCTTATCTTTTTTTCCTCCATTAAAGGCTTCAAGAGAGCCGCAACTACTGAATTACAAGCAATTTTGAGTACACTCAAAACATGAGTTATTCGCCTTCTCATATACTGGAAACAAATAGTCATTAAGGTGTGCGTTTGGACGACTGAATATGAGTAATCTATGTAAATGTCTCCCAGCATTTTTTGATAACCTGATAGTCTAAGCTAGTAAATGACTTCCAAATCTCGCCACAAAAATATGGGCACTCTATCATTCAATAATTTTCTTATTTAAATCCGTAACCCTCTGATTGTGTAACCGCCCACCACAATTTTTCTTCAAGCCTCTCCTTCGAGGAATACTCCCACAGGCACACTTCGTTGAAGCACGTATGGGCCAAAGGTAGCCTGTCACTATCTTTAGAACCCAGTCTGGAAATTTTGAAGGGCAAAGTAGACATACCTGCGGGAGGAACACGATCGGAACCCGTTGCAAACTGCAGTAATTTGCGTTGTAGCTGAAAATCCCAGTTCTGGACAATTTCCCAAAACCAGTTCACCACTTGGCTCTTGTCGTCGAAGCCTCCTACGTACCTTGTTACAGACCGCAGCATCTGAAACTCGTAGCAGTTCTTTTCTCGATTACCGCAAACCAACCTGGCCAATTCCTCGTGGTTGAAAAGTTTGATCGAGTTACAAAGAGCAAAAACTTGACGGAAACCGCTTGAAAATTGTTTAAACTGGTTTTCAACGGATTTATTCATGAAAAAATCTTGCCATAACTGGACAAATTCGTATTTATTCTCTTGAGTAACGGGCTTATGTCTACCATTGCGACATAATTCCACGGTGACCAAGTTGGACCGCAGACCCGAAAGCTCCTTATTTGTATCCTTGTAGGTAGCTTCAAACGTCAATCCAAATACATCAGTAAAATCATCATGTTCATAATCCAGCATCTTTATGAGATTTCGTCCTGTCTCCGGATACAGTTGCAAGTAATCATTGAAATTCACCGGCTCACCGCAAAGCTTCTTGTAGAAAGCCCTTGGAAATTCCAAATCAAGAATACTACTGTTGAAAATAGCTAAACCAATCACCGTACCAAAAAGATAATACAGTTGACCGTTCCGTGGACTGCCATCTTGTCGATCGTCCTCGATGGGGCTGATAGCAAACCACGATAGCCTACTTTCTTCAATGTAGCCGAATAAACCATTCAGGGGGCTAAAAAGCGATCTCGTCAACAATAAAAACCATTCTTTGCGTAAACCACCTGCATCTACCCCTGGTTCGTTAATGAATTCCACTCTTAGAGACTTCATCAAATCCTTCTGATGGTTTTTGATACATCTTAGGGAGTCGTTGGTAATGTGGTCCCTGCGAACCCTAATCTTCAAATAGACAGAAACTGCCTTTCTTTCATCCAAAGACATTAAAAAGGCATTCTCCGCCTCATATTCCATAATGCGTCGCACTTCATGCTCCATGATCGATATTTTGACGCCCAAAGACAAAAGAAATGGGTAGCCGCAAAGAGTTACTCGCCTCATGATCAAAGCCGGAGTTTCCGTTAACATTGCGGAAGCTTTATGGCTAGATCTCCTATTATCTGCACACCAATTCTCAAAATCTTGCCTGAAATCTATAAAGTCTAGCATCACATTGTAAAATTCGCAAGTGGGTAAATTGGATGTCTCAGAAATCGTATATCGTTTATCGTTGGCACTACTCAGAAATTTCATAAGCTGCGCGGCACATCTAATGTGCCAATCTCCTTGGTACTCAAACGGTTTAAATCTGAAATCTTGGACTACAGAGGGCTTGCCATTTTTCATATTCCAGAAATCCTCTTTATCCTCCTTAGTCTCATTCATGAAAAGGTCATTACACGTTGGCGATGCTTGGGCAGTAATCCCTTGATTCGACAGTGGATTCACCTGCTGTGCAGTGGAGGCTTTCAAATCTCTGTACAACACCCTGGACAGTTGAAATGTAATGTAGAGATTCACAGTTTCCACCTGTAGTTGGAATAAATCCAGGGGAATACGTCTTAGATGATTCATGAGCCTTTCAGACTGCTTACCTGGTTCGATATTCGCCAAATAACCAATACACCTTTTGGTCAATTCATAAGCTACAGCAAGAATCTTGGGCGCATCATATCCCTTTCTTCTTCGGCTCGTTAGGCTCTTCCTTATACATGGGTTAGCCCATATTATTAAAATCCAACGAAATTCACCTTCTGAGCAGAGAGGTTTTTTTAAAAGATCATTACAAGCGCATAACATTTTGTAAAAGGGGCTTCGCGTTGGAATACTCATGGTCAGTTCGTAAAATTGGGTTAACTCTTCATAATCAATTATTTCGCGCTTGTGAGAAGGAATAAACGAGTTGTTCAAAGTGTTAAAATCATGAAACTTATCATTCAGAAATGATCCCACTGGTTGAAATATAGCATACAACTCTTCCTTATTGACGGCCTGGGTCTCGGCTCTCTTATTATAGCATTCTTCGACAATCGCTTGCAACTGAGAGAGGCTACAAGAGGATGAACTCTCTCTACCTGCCTTTTTCATAAAAATCGCTTTTCTACTCTCCTCGTCTAAAATCTTTGTTGTTACTTGACACACAGCGCACTTTAGCTTTCGTACATCGCTCGGGAACTGCATAATAGTGCCACAACAAGGACATTTAGCCTCTGCATATTTCCCAGAACTCTTCTCCGAGTCAATTGACTCTTTTTTAGACTTGCTACTGGGTTGTGAATGCGAATTGTTTTTGGTATGGCTAACAATCTGGATATCTGGAGATTTCCTTTGAGAAAATTTTCTGAATAGCTGGGGCATTTCGTTTTCTATGTTAAATGCTTTATTTTCTCTGAATATATCTAGTGATTTGGATTCACCTTTACAGATGCAATTCACCGCAACCTATCTTTAAACCCTTTTTGTGTCCGAAATAATTGTAAAATCGTGGCTTTCGAATAGGGTCCCTTTTACTCACGGGATAATCCAAAATGCCAATAGAATCCTCCAGCGATCTCCCAAAGGGGTTTGCTGATGCTTTCTGTCACTATGTTAATCTATTCGTTCTAATCGAATGTGCTTAGTTGGTTTTCCCCGAAGTACTTTCCTCGCCCTGACTTGATGGTTTGCCGAACTCCAGTCAATCTTGATATCTCACAACATTAAACAGAACATGCTTCCTGCCCATGAAATATCACATAGTACTTGAAGAACTACGCAAGTCAAGATGGGTTATTGACTGCTTTATTTTAAAGAATGGTGCTCTAATAGTTGTGGAATCGGAACAGATCAAAAGAGTCGTTTATTCTAATAATTTGAAATATGAAGATATGGCTACAGTGGTCAGCAGTGGCTATAATATTGCAGCTAGTGTGTACTGGGAGCCTTTGACTGGCGAGGAATATATGCTAATTCTAAAAGATTGTGGTGCTTTGGAACTTTTGAATTCACAATGCAGTAGAGTTGATCTTTTAGAGACCGGCATCAGGCAAAATGACAATGAGAAGTTTTTTATGTTTGACGATGTTAACCACATTTATATTAACTTGACCAAATGTGCGATTTTCGCCATTGAGTTTCAAGTAAAGAACAAGGGAATGTCCTTTGTAGGGAAAGATGAGAAATTGAAATGCATATTCCACGATGTCAATAAAATCATTGGAATGGATCTTACGTGGAACGTTGATTATAATACCGGAAGAGATTTTCTTTTGATTTCTGTGCTTTCGAAGAATGATATTTCCAAAGAGCATTATTTTCAAGTAATTAGGCAATTGAAGGCAGAAACTAGCGGGAAGGTACAACTTTGGAATACTTTTATAAACCATACGGCACTAACATTAGATGGACTAGATGATGTTTCAGATAAAGACCCAGTTTTAAAGACAGTCTCTGATGTTGGGTTTTTCATTTTCACTCCACTTCAAGTCCTATTCGTAAAATCCCCAGAGGGATACGATCAGACGGTAGGGGAGGTTAAATTTAATTCGTATGAGTCGTTTGATGGTTTAATAATCCCATACGACCAGGGCGTTATGCAAGAGGATAGGCTCAATCTCTGCACAAAGGTCATGGTAAAACGAAACGTAACTTCTTTGGAATTTTTCGCCTTTACATTAGAGAATCAAATGGTCAAACTTACACTAAAAGTAACTTCGGAGGATCCCGAGGAATTTGTAATTCACTGGGACAGCCTATCCTGCGAAAAGCTTGCTATTGCTGGTTTGACATCAAGCCAACAAATCACTAACTGCCCCCAACGCAGTATTTTTTTGTCAAATGCGGTCGTCTTTTTGTTGAATAATTCAGATGGAATTTCGTGCGTAGATCTGGAAAAATTGCAAGTAATTAATAGACTGCCTTACAATTTATCGAAAGTTTTACATTCAGATATCATTGGCACAGATATTCACAAACATGTAAGCTCTGGTGGATCTTTAAATAACACAGGTTTCATTGAGTCCAAGTTTTGGGGATATTCGAACCCTTTATCCTTAACGAAGTCTTTTAGGTCTGAGCAGCAAATCACGGATTTATGGGAAGGCAATCGAGGAATCTGGTGGAAGAATTCAAATGGACAAATTTTTTGTGAAGGCGAGTTGATTGAAACTGTTCTGCACTCTGTTTACGTTACTTCAAACGGAATTATTTTGAAGAACACATCAATAGCAGCCTGTACAAATATAGTGAATGATTCTGATGGAAATTATTCTTATATTTTGAACAATGGTGACATCGGATGGAGTGACCAGATTGAAAAAGTTTCACTTGGAAATTTGAAGAGCTCTTCTTTGGTCAGATACATATTGAACTGCTTAATGCTATACGATGGTTCCAAAATTACCGTACTTTCTGTCGATAGTAAAATCACTATTTTGAAGAACACCCAAGTAATTAAAAAAGATATTGACCTTTCGGATCAATTGGACTCAATATCTAGTATTTCAATTGTCCCCTACCATAATACCCTCCATATGTTTATTTGTGATATTGGTGGTCAATTATGTGAACTGGATTTTGATAGCTCAAATATATGTTGGAAAATTAAAATTGGAGCTCAAAAAGTCGAAATATGTGCCATACCGAACTGTTCTTCATATTTTGTTTATACCAGAGATGATTTAATGTTAATGATCCCTACTGAAGCAAATGGTTATCAAATCGCTAAACTAGATGTGGAACTTCGGATAAGTAAAATTGTGGTCAGAAACTCCTCCAATATTGTGATATTGGACGGTGACCGTATAATTTATCAGTATAATATGTCTGCTAACATGAATCCGCCTCAGATCATCACCCAAAATATTCTGTCAAACTCTCACTTCCACACCAAGTTTATTTCATTGACATGTTCTACGAGGTATGTCATAACAAGTTCACTCCGTTCTGAGTACAGCGATCTGTTGAAAAGAGAAAAGTATTACGCCGAATTGCAGTTACACGATTTAGAGACACAGAATACTGTATTCCGTTATGACTTATCCAAGGCATACCCCCAAGCAATTGTATCTGATATTGTAGCATTGCCTTTCCTTAAAGAAACAAAATTTGGAAATCACCGGGATCAAAGTAACCTATGGGCAATGAAACTGGCTTTTGATAGAGTTTTCATAGTGTCCTTGGGTTATGAAATGGCGGAGGAAGAATCACTCAATAATTTATTATTGTTTTCCCTAGACGATAACACTGCCAGGATAGATTTTCTTCAAGGCATAGATACTGGTCATTCAATATCGGCACTGCATAATTGCGATAACCTTACGGTTCTCGCAGCTGGTGATTTTTTACAGGCTTATCAAATTGGTTATACGGTGAAAGAAAATACCTTCAAGGTTAAAACTGTTTCCAATGAGGTGTACAGTGGTGGTTTAATTAAGAATATATTCAGGCTACCGAGCATGTACACCCCTCAAGCACCTTCAACCAAGCGAAGAAGATTGGAAAACCATGCTAGTCACTTAATTAACGAAAGGCTTGTTGTTTTGAATGTTCTCAAAGGTTTACAAGAATACAATTTATCGTGGAATTCAGATAACTTAAAGGGGGATTTGCGAATCACACCTGTAGTTAATGTTGAGAAAATTCCGTTTTTCATCACAAGTGAAACTGAACACCTTATTACATTTTTGTCGATTTGTCGGGTAGAAAGAACTACGTGGTTGGCCGTTGGTTGCTCTGATAAGTTTTTTTCTTTATATTGTGTTCCTGACAACGAAGAACCTACTTTACTCAAGATGTCGCTACCGGGTCACATAACAAGCGTTTGTTCTGTTCACAAAAGTCATAGCTCTTTTTACCTTAGAAGGAAAGAGTCGTTTATCGGGTTTGAAAGGCAATCATTATCGATGTTATTCGTAGTGAGCACATCTAAGGGCGAATACGCAATTGGGAAAGTTGAAGATTATGAAGTATCGAAGAAACTTGAAGCACATGACGCCAAAAAAATGGATGAGCAATTCAAATTTATCCAATTGCAAAATGAACAATCTGACTTGATGTTTATAGATGCTCGAGTTTTACCCAGTTCTTGCGGTTTAAGTTTGTTAGAAAAGGCATTGCTGTAACTCCTTTGGTGTGAAACATCCCAAGTCACATAATAGAGGCACGAAGCTTGTCTACTTGATCACTTGTACGTATATATGTTAATTTTCTTTCTACGCCAATTTCAATTTCAATTTTTTTATTCGGACTTTTAGATGACATTGTTTTTCTTCAATTTAAGCACGATGAACAAGAAAATTAAGAGATTGAATCAATTATAGTGTCACCAATGAAAAGGACATGGATGGATCAAAATTTCTCGAGGATGAGTTAAAAGTCAAGAAACAACCTGATATATATGCGAATGCTTCACTTTCCCTCTTACCTTATGGAAACGTCGCACCAGCGAAGGTTATAGGCCACGAACAGTTAGGTGGTCAAAAGCATCTTTTGTGCACCAGTGGAGCTTTCTACGTTTTCGAAAAAAACCATATGTTGGTCAAATACTTTTTCGAATCAGGTGCTAGCTGCAATGGCTATCAATTTGTAAAGGACTTTAATGCCAAATCCGTCAAGTCTTTTCCAGCCCATATTTTTTTGATGCATGATGGCAATATTTTGATAATTCGGCTTCAAAAGTCGGAGATAAATGTCATCGGTCGTATTGACTGTACCAAAATATATAGAAATAATAAGATGAGTCTGGCATCCTCATCTGAAGTGGGTATCTCTTTCTCAATTGACTCGCAAAGGATTTATCAATGGAGATACGGCTTCCAATATTCCGAATTTGATGAAATTCACAGGGTGCAGACTGGCGAGATATTGTTCTTTTGTTTTAACGAAGATAGTAGCCTGTTAGTTTGCATATGCAAAAGCATGTTAAACGGGGAATTATACGTCGAATATGCTTCATGTTCCTCACAAGTCGACAGATTTGAAACCACTAAAAGATATTCTTTAGGGGTTTTAGATCTTGAAAACATTTTGATCAAGTCAGTGAACAGCCTCTCACTAGTTTGTATTACATTGAGCGAGATTTGGTTCATAGAATTTAATCAACCACCCTTTCACAGGCTGAATAAAGGGCTCTCAAAGAAAAGTCAGCTTTTGAATATGGATTGGGATATTTCAAGAGATGTGATTAACCTCTACGCATCTGGGAACATTTTCAAGACCTCGTATTCCAACTTTTTCAATAGCCGAGATCCACTAGAATGGTCATTTAGCAATATTAAAAAGTTATTAAGACTTAAATCTGAGGTCGTGGATTTCGTATATACGATTGAAAAAGGGATTTATCTTTTAGTATTGAGAAAATCTGGAATTCGAATTGCAAATACTTCTCTAAAGCGCGTCGTAAAAATTCCAAACTGCAACTACCAAAATAAAATTTATTTCGACGGCTTTCCAGCGCTTAATTATGGCACTGATCTAGACACGTTACTTCTATGTGGAGCATATGACGAATCTTACGGTTTTTTCGAGAGGCAGATTTATCAATTTGGTGTGTGTCAAATAGTCTCCAAACAATGTTCTGGGCATGCACCGGTGATGGATATGTGGCACACCAAGATGGGTCCATTTTATGAATCCATGGGAATGGTATATAATGGTGATTTGGTTGCAAATTTTGAAGATGGGATTTGGGTTTCAAAAAATGGCGCTCTGATCAGAGATGCAAACGACGATGTAATTTTCATAACTTCCATTCCTTCCTGCTTCGGATCCGGTACAGACTGCTTGCTAATAATACACGAAAAAGGTGAATTAGAAGTAGTTAATATTGATGAAGACCAAAATTATACAAAAATCCTGCAATTGCAGCTTGGAGAATGGACATGTGATGCTTCTGTGATTTCTGCCACTTACAGTTCAAGAGAACAAAAAATTTGTGTCGTTGCCTACCTCAAGCACTACTGGCTAAACTTTTACTGCAACAACGTTCTTGTTAGCCAAATCGGGGTGGAACCAGGTTTTGGCTTATCTGCTCTAAAGATAGTCGATGATTCAAGCCGTCTTTTGATCATTGCTACAAGTCCTGATGGAATGATTAGAATTTATTCTGCCTCAAATCATGAGATTTTGCTAGAGATTTGCTCTGTTTTTAAGAGAGAGTTGCATGTTGTTAATATTGGTGATTCTCTTTTGCTTTACAACGAACATGAAACAATTTTAGTACAGCTCAAGAGCTTAACGTATGGGAGCCTGCCCTTGCCCGTGAATCCTGTCAAAATTGTACCTCTTGATGAAGGTTTGGTTTATGTTTTAGACAGGAATTGGGACTTAAATCTTGTCAAAATACCATTTGGGAACCCGCCAATACGCCAATCTGTCAGCTACAATTTCCCTAAATACGTGCCTTTGAAGATGGTACAGTTTCCAGCTACTACTTTTATTATTATGGTACTTAAGGATCATATGCATCAAAAGTTACAAATCATACTTTTTGACTTTATGTCTATGAAAATCTTGAAAAAACAAGAATGGACAGCTGACTATACTAACGTACAACTGGAGCGGTTGTGGAATTATGTGATCCTTTATTTTTACGACGGAACGTCTCCAACCTTCCACCTGTTCGACCAGGCTTTGCGATTATTGCAGTCAGATACACTTCCTCATCCAGTAATGTCCATGTCAGTGAGTCCCTGCTCCCTCCAAGTAAAATTTTCAGGCTTTGAGACAACCGTTTACGATATTATTATTGGCGAAAATACGCTTTATTTGAAAGCAAACGACTGCACAACTATCCATGCCGACCTTAACAACACCAACGAGAATATTTTTCAGAACAAGCTAGTTGTCTGGGGCCGCGCAAATGATTTCAGTCAAAAAGTTACAGATGTTGAAATTTTGGCAGATTTCATGACCCCTGGAGGGCATCACCAGAGTGAAATATACCGTCTTTCAACTGACTATTATAACAATGTAAAAATCAAAGACCTACAATACATTCTCTCACACAGAATCATCAGCATACACGCAGTGCCTGACGGTTTTCACAACGTACAGTTTGCCCCAAGGAGACTTACTCATGCCCGGCCCATATTCCTGATAACTTGCAGCGACAGCGTTATATATCTATTAACCGCCATCACACAAAACCAAAAGGAAAAAACAATTGAAAATTAAAAAATTAAAAAATTACTTAACGTTCTATGAACAAAGATTTCTAGATCAACAACGTCTCGATCTTGTCCTTTACGGCGTAGACCTGGTTCTTAATGGAAGAAGCATCGTTGGTGGTCACGGAGGCAGCGATGACAGGTCTGGACACACCACATGCTCTACCCAAAGCTACTCTGGAAGGTACAAACACATAAGGAACGTTTTTGTCCTCGCACAGAAGTGGCAAGTGCAAAAGAATCTCAATGGGCTGACAGTCAGCAGCCATGATGATAAATTCGGAAATACCACGGTTCAAAGTTTTGGTAGCCTCATTGGCACCTTTTTTCAACTGTCTCAAGTTGGAAGACTGCTGGACCACATCTAGGATTTGTTGGGTCAACGTCTCGTCAGCTAGTGGAAAGGCCTTGGGGTTTGGTGCGGACATTTCGAGGTTTGGGATATTCTATAATCTATTCAAGTTCCTTGCAATGGTAACAGCTCGCTTGAATGATGCTTCAATCCGTAAGACACTAACTTAACTATGCACTACACCTAGAGATGAGATGAGATGAGATGAGGTGGGCTTGATTGAAATTTTTCAATATTAAAAAAAAAATTTTTCCTAACATCATCAGCCACGGAGGGAAAACACGTCTGGTTGATGCGCGTTCAAAGGTTATACCGTCGAACAAACTCTCAGGCTAGAACGATAGGCCCGATCTGAATAGTTGTGAGATAAAATTCTGGTTTTAGGTACAGACGTGGTGCTGGATTGAGTGTTTTTGAAGGAAGGATTACCAGGTGGTTTGGTGGTTTAAAAAACTAGTTGAAAGCATGTCTACATCGTATAGTCCGATCAAGAGGACTTCCAATAGGGATAGATTTGGGGATATTCCAGAGACTGAGAAATTTGATGACTTCGTGACGATTGATTGGTTGAATGATGAGCATAAGTTGGTCAGCGGCTTTGGGATGGAGGAAGGCACAGTTCGCAGTTTAAGGTTCCAGAGATTTAAGAGAGTTATCTGGAGTCGATGTCAGACAATTGTGACTCTTACAATGATAGCTGTGACAATTGGGTGCATAGCTGGGTTTTTACAGATTTTCACTGAGACTTTAGTGAATTGGAAAACGGGTCATTGTGCCAGAAACTGGATGCTGAACAAATCGTTCTGTTGTAGCGGGTTTGCTGATACGAATGCCAGTGAAAACAAGAGGATGACATTGGGTAAAAGAGAGGAATTTGAATGCGTTAGTAATGGCATCTGGACACCTTGGCGCTCAACACCAATGCCATTTTTCATCTTCATGGCGCTTTCCGGGTTCTTCGCCCTCTTGAGCACGTTGTTGGTGAGTTTTGTGGCACCCATGGCTACAGGATCTGGTATCTCTGAAATTAAAGTTTGGGTCTCCGGTTTTAAGTATCGAGATGAGTTTTTGAATGGATTGACTCTTATAGTGAAAAGTATAGCTTTGCCCCTTGCCATTTCATCAGGTTTAAGTGTTGGTAAGGAGGGTCCATCGGTTCACTATGCTACTTGTTGTGGGTACGTGATTACCAATTGGCTGATGAAAGATGTCCTTACGTACTCGAAACAATCAGAGTACTTGACAGCTGCCAGTGGTGCTGGTGTAGCCGTGGCATTCGGTTCACCGATTGGTGGGGTACTGTTTGGATTGGAGGAAATTGCGTCATCGGTCGAGTTCAGTGCGTCAACTTTGTGGAAATCTTTCTACATAGCCCTGGGTGCGGTGTCCACCCTGGAGTATATCAACCCTTTTAGAAACGGGACAATAGTCCTGTTCAACGTGACTTATGACAGAGACTGGAAGGTGCAAGAGATCCCGGTTTACATTATCCTAGGTATCTTTGGCGGACTTTACGGCAAGTACGTGAGTAAATGGAATATCAACTATGTCCAGTTCCGTAAAATGTATCTAAACAAATGGCCAGTCCAAGAAGTCGTAATCTTAGCCCTCATTACAGCTTTGGTTTCCTACACGAATGAATTTTTGAAACTGGATATGACGGAAAGCATGGGTGTCTTGTTCCATGAGTGTCAGACGAATGACAGAACTTCTTCCTTTACTCACAGGCTGTGTCAACTCGATGAAAATACGCATGTGGTTAGTTTCTTGAGAATATTGTCATCGTTGTTTGCAGCTACCTTCATCAGGCTTCTTCTCGTGGTGGTCTCTTATGGAGCCAAGGTCCCAGCTGGTATTTTTGTTCCCTCCATGGCTGTGGGGGCCACTTTTGGAAGAGCCGTTAGTCTCTTGGTTGAACGTTTCATCAGTGGACCAGGCGTCATTACAGGAGGTGCGTATGCCTTTCTGGGGGCTGCGGCTACACTTTGTGGAATTACCCAATTGACCCTCACTGTTGTGGTTATCATGTTTGAACTGACAGGTGCCTTCATGTACATCATACCGACGATGATCGTCGTGGCCATTACCAGAATGGTTATGTCTAGTTCAGGTGTTCCTGGTGGCATTGCGGACCAAATGATTCAGGTGAATGGATTGCCTCTAGTACAATCTGACGATTGCGATCGTTTCATGGAGGATCATGTAGCAGAAGAAATCATGTCACAAGACTTGGTTACTATCAATGAAAACATTACTCTCTCTAATTTAGAATCTTTGATATACGATTCTGAAACCATCACAGCTAGTGGATTTCCTGTGGTTAGAGAGGATTACGGAATGGGGACAGAAAAGAAATCCATTGGGTATGTTTTGAGGAGGGACATTTTAGCTAAACTACTTGTGATAGAAAGTGACACTGGAAGTGCCAACACGACGGTAGTTGACTTCGGAGGATCTAATTCTACTGTTGCTGCTCAACCCGAGGGTACGCAATCCTTAAATTTCCGTGATATCGTTGATGCATGCCCCGTGTCCGTCAAACTTGGCGTTCCCACATCACTGATTTTCCAGATGTTCAAACAATTGGGCTGTAAAGTTATTATGGTAGAGAATGATGGCGTGTTAGAAGGACTCATCACCAGAAAGGATATCTTGAGGTTTCAAAGAACCCAAAGAAGAGAAATTTATGGGCCACCTTACGCATTCAATTCCTACCTCTACCAAAGAATATGGTCGTTAACAAAATCGATCATCAATAAACTCAAAGGATCGGAGAATTAGTTCAGTGATGCGCAAATAACAGGGAGACATTTAGATTATCCTTGTCCCAACTGGTGCAAACTTGATCGTTACTCGCGGCAACGGACCGTTTAGACGAAAACAAAGGCGACGAAAACCTTCTACAGTAGGCGCAAACAAGTTTACACATAGATACAGAAATAGATACAAAATATAGGTGTGTATTTGAAGTATTATAATGATGTGATATGATTCTTTTTTCCAGTTATTAATTCGCGTCCCACTTGCCAACTTTCTTGTAGTCTGCATATAAGGTTCTGAAATATTGTCTGCCGGCAGTGTCTAAAATGCCATTAATCATGCTCATCTCAGCTTGGGAGATCAAATCAAAGATTGAGTACATGGAGATTGCCAATTCTCTCCTTGATGACGCTTCGAATGGTAAATAAATCGCGAGATGAATATATTTGATGAGAAGCATTGGAGCATATTTTCTCAACAACTTTTTCTGTAGACCAATGGTGGAACTCAAAGTATTTTTCCTGTTTGAGTGTTTATTTGAACTACTTCCTGGTTCGACAAAGTTGATAATTAATCTGGCAAGTGATTTGGCACATCGTGAATCCAATCCAGTATTCTTATAATCCGCAATTAGTTCGATGTAGGCACATAGAAGAGTATTCACCAAATGATGACGATTCGATAATTTTAACCCATGAGCCAAAAGTATATTTGAGATGACCTTAGTTGTGTTAATGAAAATGTCATTTGCCTGGGAATTTTCGGTAAATGTGAAAACAAGTTTCAAACACATTGGAAATAACATCTCTATGCAGTATTGAGAAAATAGCCATGGTTTCGATATCAATAAAAATTGTATGGCTTCGAGAATATGTAATACCTGCTTTCCTGCATTCCAAAATTTTTCACAATTAGTGTAAAATTCAGAAATGGATTTCATGAACAAATGAGTGCCGGTAAGGTTGTCTTTCGTCAAATTTTCAATTATTACCTTGTACAGTTCCAATAAAGATTTGCTGAAAATTGAATCACAGTTGGAAAGAGAAAATGTTAAATTGGCAAAAACTTCATTAAATTGGGTTAAGCTGGAATTTTTCACTGAGTCCTCAATAGCTGGAAGTATTTTTTCAGATTGAATGCCATTATCCCTGAGCACCATGTAATGGGCATATAAATATTCTACCTTCTCGTCATAAACCATCGAATAAAGCAAGAAAATACTTGCCCGTAGATCATTTTCCAGTTCCGCATTCTTAGGTTCCATAGATTTTTTGATAGTTAAAATCTTTCGCAGTAACGATTTATCTTGAGGTATGCAACTTGGATCAAATTTGAAGGTGTAATACAAAACTCTCAAAAACCATGATAAAAGTGGAACACTTTCTATACTAAGATCTGATAGTTTCTTCAAACAATTTTGAACAAAGCTGTTCTTTAAAATATTCAAAACATCCGTATCGCACACCTTCAGTGCTAAAAATGCTAATTGAAAATATATCATATCATCTGAAGTTTTTTCCATGCCTTCAGAAATAAATTTCACACCTTCTTGTATGAATGAAATGCTGATATTTTCCTTCATTTGACTCAGATGATTCTGCCACACTCTTTCTATAGCAATATTTTCATAAGTTAACTGGTTTCCCGTATGCAATAGCATCAAGTATAACGACTTCATCTGGCTTTCTATATTGGATTTGAAAGTCGGGTTGTTCAAAAGATGACCCACTAAAATTGTATCTGATTCTGTGACTTTTTCTTTGGAGCTCAAATTATTCAGCAGTTTAACTCTTGTATTTTTGTTAATACACTGGATTGGAATTCGAATCATCTGCAAAAGTACACTGTGCCTCTCAAGAGATTCAGATAGCCTTTGTACCAAAGAAAACATCACATTCGGCTCCTCAAATACGTTATCGTCCTCAAATATTATACTTAACAGGTCCATGTTGGATTCCGAAACCAAAGAGTTCGTTAAAAAATTCAACGCTTCTCTGGGGAAAGTTAAATTTATCAACGAGCACCAATTTGTGAATATTTCTCTCAGTACTATTTTTTTTGTCTCTGCTTTTGACTCACGCAAAAATGTTAAGAATTCTTTGACCAAAGGTAATAAATTGTAGTCTTTGTATTCTCTCAGTTTGAAAAAATAATAGAACAATTCTTTGGGTTTTTCCTCAAGCGAAAGAAAGACAGAGACTTGGCGGTCGATCGATGCCAGGGAGTCCAAAGGCACAATATCATCGTAAACTTCCATTGCCAAGTACCAAATTTCCCACAACTTTGATGGGTGGTCAGCGTTGACATCGAAAACTTGGGATACAACGGGTTTTAACTCTGGCAGTGAAATATACGATAGCCTTGGAAGGCCCTTTAAAATCAATTTCAATATATGAGCAAAGACGTTATTCGTCACATGGTCTGACAAAATTTCATTTATCAAATTAGAAATTATGGTCTTCAATTGAGCAATGGATAGTCCCATGATATTCCTAGAAATTTGATCTGAATACCTCTTTTCTTCTAGGAGGAAAACGGAAGAATCTTTGTGATTTCCACAATATGCCTGAACCTTTTCTAGAAAGGCTGGAAACTCTCTAGCGTTAACAAAGCATTGAATAAGTTTGGTCCAAAGCTCTTCTACAAATATGTTATCTGCTTCTCTCCTATCGGCAATTAACTCGATCAACTGGTCACTCCGTTGAATACCAATTTCCACATCTAAATCAAGGATATGGAGGACCAAAGACCAAAATTGCTCATCATATATGGGGGTTTTTATAGTTTCCTCGAATAGTTCGTTCAAAAATTCTTGCGACATTGTTTTTTTGGAAATCGATAATTCCTTCAACAGAGTAGGTGCCAATTGTTCTTGAATACTAGTGATAATGGTAAATATTTTTTCAAGCTTGAAAAAATGCTCTTTGGACAGAAAATGGATCGATTTCTCAAAAATTAGTATGCAATCTTGGGGCGCCAATCGAGTTTCATTGTTCTTCACAAAAGACTCTAACAGTTGAACTGGATCAACGAAAGTGTCAAACAAGAATTTCGCTTGGAGGTCTGACAGTATTGTTAATTCTGATCCAAACTTGACAAAATATTTCACTGTGGGCAACAGCAATTCATTGCAATAAGAGTTGGACATCTTAGTAGATACCCCACCTGCATTAGATATATCTGTCAAAAAAATCATTTGATTTATGAGTCCTTCGTGGGGAGAGTCAGTATGCTGTACTAAGCTCAAAGTCTTTCCCAAAATTGTAACGGCATTTTCTGACGCCACTTCGACCCTTATTAAAGAATTGATCAAAATGCAGGTCCTTTTTAACTCTATCAAAAATTCAGGTATATTGGAGTCAACGAGATCCAAGGTTTTCAGTAGGTGGGGAACGATTTTCAAATCTTTAAGCAGCTTCTTTTGGATCGTGTCGTCTGTAAGCGAGGAAAACATATCATTGTACAGCTTCCAAAGTGTATAATCTTGCTTAAACTGCGCAAGCTTTTGGTCGTTCCATCTATCTTCTATTAGCTCCAAAATAAAGATCTCTTTGTTCGGGAAGAAGAGATCAAGCTCACTAAACTTCGAAGCTATTTCCACTATTTGAGACGTGGTAATGCCTTTGGAACGCAGCAGTTTGGTGATACCCTCCGTAGACTGTGGAATAGTCAACTTCATCACTTCCAAGCCAAGCCAAATTGATCAGAATGGTGGTTCTAGTGGTCGATGAACTGTGATGAGCTGCTAATTTTGCAAATTTTCATTTTGTTTCCATGTGACTAACTGAAATTTTGGACTAGAAATCTTTTACAAGTGGTAAATAATATATCGATGAGTTGAAAAACCATTGCCAAAGTTTTCTAATCGTTCCGAGTGTTTCTGCTTGATAATCTCACCGGGCTCGCAAACTGAAACTATGGCAGTAGATCTTCCTTCCGATAGTCAAGATCTTCTGATGGATGAGGATGCAATGGATTTTGTGATGGGGGACAATACAGACCATGCAGAGGGGAATCAACCGGATGAAAGATTTGATTACGACGAAATTGTTGATAGAGATATCGAAAGCAATGCTCCAGTGATGCTTTTAAGCAAGAAAATTGCACCATTGCCTAAAGATGGAAGAACTAAGTTGAAATTTAAATTGGGTCCGCTTTCCAGTCAAAACATGGCTTATTTTAGTGAGCCAGATCAACGTGAGCTATTCCCAGTGAAATTGGCCCGAGTTGACACTAGTGAGGAATATGTTGAGTTTGTTTCCAAGGTATTTGAGATATATCGTGACCTAGGTTACGATAGAGTATATTCCGTGCCGACTATAGGTGTCATTAATACCAGATCTGCGACGGAACATGCCGCCGCAGTGAATTTGGCTATGTCTGCGTTAGTTAGTGAATTGGATTTTTTCATTGATTCTATAAAGGAAAAGAAGAACGCATTAACCAGATTTTTTGAATTAGAGGAATGCTTTACGATTTTGAAATGTTTGAAGACCGTCTATTTCACTTTAGATACTCCAGGACATCCAAATATAAGGGGAAGCTTTATCAATGATTTGATAAGCTGGGTAAATCGTTCCGACGGCGAACCTAACGAAGAGTACATTGATCAAGTATTTATCCCTGGGGCAAACGTTGGGAAAGTGTTTGAAACTTCATATTTCTGGAAACTGTTTAATCAACTTCTTTTGAGAGGATTGTTCGAACAAGCCATCGGGTGCATAGAAAGATCCAGCATTTTAACTCATCTCAAGGATCAGTGTGAAGTGTCGGTTAACGCTGTTCGTGATCTTCTTGCGCTACTAAAACAGTATCCAATGGATACTTCGGACTCGTTCAGAGAATGGAAGTCACTAGTCCTGGAGCTGGCGCAGACCTACAGTGACTCAGAGACTTTAGTGTCAGGAGAATTGCGTGATTACATCGAGGATACGCTTTTCCTTGTGGGTGGACATCAATCCAAAATTTTGTACTATTCCAATACGTGGTATGAGTCTTTTTGTGGGTTCCTCCTCTATTACATTCCATCATTAGAATTGTCCGAAGAGTATTTGCATCTTAGTCTGCAATCTCACTCCGCCGATGTGACCAACGGTTGGGAACAAGCGTGTGTGGATCTCATCAGGGGCAAAATCTACTCTATCTTACCCGTATTGGAGTCATTGGACACAAGCACCGCGGCCTTCGCGGCAGCCTTATGTGAAGCTAAAGGCCTCTTGGAGAGCTCTTTTGATGAAGCAGACATGAATCAGGAAGGCGTGGAAGACCTTTTCTCGTATAAAAACGGAATGGCTTGCTACATGTTGAACAACTTTGCATTCGAACTATGTTCACATGGGGATGAAAAATTGTGGCCTGTAGCTATTGGTCTCATCACACTGTCGCCCGTTGACAGCGCCAGCGCCAAAAAAATGGCAATTGCTGAGTTGTTACCGCATTATCCCTTTAAAACTAACGACGACATTGAGTGGATGTTGAGTATATGTGCCAAATGGAAATTACCCAAGGTGGCCAAGTCCATCTATATTACTTTGGGTAACAAGTTACTTTACGAGAGTAACACCATTGAGGCCATGGCCAATTTCAGCAAGGCAGGCAAATTTGAATGGGTAAAAAGATATTCTTGGATGATGTTCGAGGCCTCGGTATTGCAGGGCAATCCGCTTGATGACATGGTGTTGAATGCCATTGTCAGCGAGGACGACAGTATAGTGATCCCGAAAGAAATTTTGGACAGTCTGGTGACTCATGCCATGAAACAGACTTTGTCACCTTACGCTGTGCTTTACAGATTTTACCAAGCGCAATCCCAGAACAACTGGCCAGATGCGCTACAACTATTGTTGGCATTGATAGAATTCCCCTACTTACCCAAGTGTTACATGGTGATGCTTATGGCCAGGTTTCTGTATCCAATTTTCCTCCAGGATGACGGGAAACTAATCGATGAGTCTACGGTACTAAGGATAATGGAGGCATTGGAGAACAGGTGGGATAACCAAGACGAAAAATCAATCAATCTTTATACATCCATGCTCGAAGAAGGCACAATGCCAGCAGGATCACTGCCTCGAGATTTGAAAGGTTTCCTGAAAACTATCAGGGAAAAATTGAATTTCAAACTCTGTCAAGAGTTCATGTAATACGTATAATGATCCACTCATCGAAAACCATAGTAATTCTAATTTATGGGCCGGACTCTAGAAGAAAATTAATATCTTACATAAGAAAGCTATGTAAAAACCGGCAAATTCGAGAAGCTGTCGCGGCTGGTGTAATGGTCAAACATTTAGCAGACGACGTCTTGGGTTGCTCTGGCGTTCAGCAAAAGAGCCACAATCAAACCGTAAAGACCCAAGACTTCAGCGAAAATTAAGATCAAAAGCATACCGACAAACAGTCTAGGCTGTTGCGAGTTACCTCTGACACCAGCATCGCCAACGATACCGATGGCAAAACCGGCAGCTAACCCACTCAGACCAACAGATAAGCCCGCACCCAACTGGATGAAACCCGTGAAGAGCGCCTGCTTCTGACCAAGGGAGTAGACGATCAGCACGGAGACGATCAACCCATAGATGGCAATAATACCAGCCATAATCACGGGAACAATGTTCTTAAACAACAAATCTGGTCTTAGAACACAAGTAACGCAGATACCAATACCAGATTTAGCAGTACCATAGGCAGCACCAAACGAGGTGAAGACAATGGCAGCAGCACACCCAATGGCACCGAAGAAAGGAGCATAAACTGGACACAAGTCAGTCATTGCGTTTTAAACTTTGGAATTGAAAGCACACGAAAGCAACTAAAGGAAATGTAAACTCGAGAAAAAAAGAAGTTGATAAAACGTTCAAATAGCTTACCAACAAATTCTACTTCAAAGATAGCTTGGCTCAACGTGTGATCCTTCTAATCCCTCCTATTTTTTGACTTCTTGTCGAATGGTTTACACTTTGCAACGTTAAATCTATAAGTAATTCTATCCCTTTCAGTTTGTGAGAAAGGCTCTACAACAATTCGGTGAAAAAAAAAATAAAAACAACCAGGCCGGGTAAGGGACGTAAAAATGACTTTATAAACCAATATACAAGTGTTTATTCCAATTACTTGGCCCTTTTGAAAAAGCTTTCGAGTGTTCCTTGGGTCTTTTTACGTGCTGGCACTTTCTTCTTGTGCTGCTGCTTCTGTGAGGTGGAGGAGGCAGATCTTTTCCTGGGTTGTGGCGGGGTGGAAATCGTGGGACGGGTTGTAACGGTGTAACCATCTTCATCCACATAGCTTGAGTCTGGCTCCAATTTTACAACCGGTGTTTCCGGTGCATTTTCCTCTTCGTTAGGTTTTAAGAGTGAATCCTCGGCGGTAGTATTTAAAATCTCCTCCAGAT
This sequence comes from Zygosaccharomyces kombuchaensis, assembly GCA_003705955.2. Lineage (NCBI taxonomy): Eukaryota > Fungi > Ascomycota > Saccharomycetes > Saccharomycetales > Saccharomycetaceae > Zygosaccharomyces > Zygosaccharomyces kombuchaensis. The sequence continues at coordinate 28,034 of PPJZ02000040.1, forward strand.
CGTCTTTGTCCACAGTCGATGTGGATTTTTCACGTTGATGCGTCTCATCTTCATCGCTGTCGCTTACAAACATTTTATTCAGTTCGGTCATCTGTTCTGTGTTGCGTTTCTGGTCCTCTTCAACCTGTTGCTGCCGCCTCTCTTCCAATTCCTTCTGTCTTTGTGCCTCTTTCTCCTCTCTATCTGCCCTCATTTTAGCCAACAGCGCCGTTGATCTTAGGCCAGTACTTTTGGTCTTGGCACTCGGCTTCCGCGGTGCAGACTTCTCCTCCTTGGTGGTCTCAGGCGTTGTTTTTGATCTGACTGGAAGACTGCGCGGTTTGTCCTTATTCGTGACAGATTCTTGCTCTAAAGTCTTGGATCTGACTTCAGGTACGACCAGTCGATGAGGGTTCTTGATTGTGAGATAGTCTCGCTGATCATAAGCTAAGTTCACGGGCGTGAACACTTCCATTGGATTGAACGCGTAGATGAAGCAATCCAAGATAGCATTCTGGCTTTCCACATGGTTTACATCGTGAACTACTTTTATCTTGTCCCTGTAGCAGCACACTATAATGCAATTGTACTTGGTGGTCCTGTTATCCCTGTAGTAGGCATACATGGTTTCCTTAGCCTTCGAGGGACCGATTTGGAATTTGTGCACCAAATCGGTGAATAGTATAGGTTTCTCCTCCGTGAAGAGCCTATCACTGATGAACTCGAAGGCTTCTTCCAACATAGCAGCTTGAAACTCCGAGGTTTCTCTTCTTTATTCTTCATTAGTGGTAATCATCGATCGCATCGCTGAAAATGTAGAAACGCGACTGAAGATAATGACAGAAACATTGACCAAAAAAATAGAGAAAGACGCAGGTGTTTCCCAGACTCAAGGCGTGCATTAAAACTCTGGGGGAAAATCTAAGTATTTGAATAATGATTTTTTGTGAGTGGCTTGAAGTAGATCTTTTTTTTCTTTTCTCTCAAATAAGAATCAATGAAGCCTTTCGACATCTTGATTTTTTCATATTTGGGGGTTTGCTTTGCAAGTAAAATGCCCGTATTTGTGGCCAATTTTCTGGCTATTCCAGAAGAGTCGGGGAATTGGAATGAGACGATCGCTGCGGATTATTTGAGAGAGTTGATCGAGAAGCATGGAGCAAAAGTGCAACAAGAGATCGATCGAATTACAGAGGAAGACAGAGAAGCATACAGAGAGTCGCTTGACCAAATACCTACTACGTATGAGAAGCTATGGCATGTGGGAGATGCCACTTTGACGAGACTTGACAAATCTGTTTTTGGCTCCGCTTTTAGCAAGTTGAAAGAAAGTTTGCCCTCATGGGCATCTTTGGATAAGCCTAGTTTGCAAGACTACGGGTTCTACTTCTTCAGTGTGAGTGATACCGATATTTTTGAAGGCTTAGAAGAAGATCTTTGATTTCTATTTTGTACGATTATATATATCAAATTTAAAATATTAGGAACAAGACTGTAAAACAAAAAAAAGAGCGTAATTGTTTGTACTTTCCGTACAAGAAGCTTGAGGAAACGATGGTCGAAGAGTGGAAAAAATTCCTTGTATTTTAGATATATATGGCAAGAGTAAACCTTGCTTTGCCCTTTTTATTTTAATGGCCGTAATATCAGTTTTTGAAAATTCAATATTTTTTTTTGTAGAGTTTTTTCTTATTGCCAACAGCTTTTTTAAAGAGAGGCGAATACTTTTACAAAATGCATGTCCTTTCATAAAAATAATTCAAGGCAATAATCAGCCATGAAGACCAGCAAGTCAAGTTACCATTGGAGAGAACTCCGTAAACATTAACACAGGTTCACGCACGAATTAATGAAAAATAATAGCGCCGCTTGGTTTCGATCCAAGGACATCAGGGTTATGAGCCCTGCGCGCTTCCACTGCGCCACGGCGCTATAGAAGATTTGATGAAAGGTCTGCGAAAACAAAATACCATGTGGTCTAGTTGAAGTCATGCGTTATAATACAGAAACACATATAATATTAACCTGAATCAGCTGTCTTCACCTGATAAGGGGTATTCATAGAAAATTGTCCCAAGTATTGCCAGTGTGTCAGTCTCCTAACTTCTTTAAATTCAAGCTAGTATGAATACGGCTGGCTGATTTTGCATTCGCAGCCAAATATGATCCACCCAAGAAAAAGCCGTGAACGGCCCTAACCGATGCGCTAAATTACCACAAATTTCAAATTCATCAAGTATTCGGCAAGAGAAATTGCCAAACGGCATAGAAATTTTGGCCATATAAAAGAGGGTTACTTTTCGCAGTTAGTCTTTCTTTCCTCACACCTTACAAAGTCGTCACATATTTAAAAGCGTAAGCGTCCGGTCAAAGGTGTCGTCTTGAGCATCAGAAGATGCAAGCACAATCACCACCACCGACGCTGAACATGTAAAAGTGATTTTTTTGTGCATATGATGATCAGCCTTTAGTTTTTTTACAAGTAATAGGAAGTGCCGTGTGAGCTAATGCTATGATCACAGCTGAAAGGCCCATATTTCTGTATCTGAACCCAACAAAATCACTGTTCCTGCCGTAGAATCAAGCAGCGAGAAATGCAGATACCAAAATGGCTGGCTTGTTATATATGATATCAAAAGTCTTGGCTCTATATCAGTAGGCACAGGCACAGGCTTTGGTCGTATGCTGTGAGTGAAACTTTGCAAAACGCTTCTCATCTCATCTCATGTATTTGATCGAAATTATGGGCAAAGGGAGCTTTTCAGCCAATGTTCAAGAGATCCCTGTTCACCATGTGTAGCTCCTTCAAAACCAAAATACTCAAGGTTGATCCTTTGTCCATTCATTTCGCAGCTGACGCCCATTTAAACGGGTCCCTTCCCACAATAACTGATCCAATAAGCGAAAAAAATCTTTTAGAGGCTGCAAAAATCATACAAGGCTCTTCTGATCCTGTTGCTTTCCCAACAGAAACTGTTTATGGGCTAGGGGGCAGTTCTTTGAGTGACGAAGCAGTCAAAAGCATATACAAGGCCAAAAATAGACCCAGTGACAACCCTCTGATAACTCACGTCTCTTCCATTGACCAACTCAACAGAAAGATATACCAAGAAGAAGACCCGGAGTCATTACTTCAGAACATACCTGAGGCTTACCATGCTTTAATTGCCAAGCTGTGGCCAGGACCATTAACTATACTTCTCCCAGTGCCATCGCCAGAGAAAAAAACCCTTTCTGGACTCACCACGGCAGACCAACCAACCTTTGCAGTGCGGATACCGTCTAATCCAGTTGCAAGAGCCCTCATTGCTCTCAGTGACACCCCAATTGCAGCACCCTCCGCCAACGCTTCCACAAGACCTTCACCTACGATGGCGTCTCATGTGTATCATGATCTTCAAGGAAGAATTCCACTCATATTAGATGGGGGGCCATGTAAGGTAGGTGTGGAAAGTACCGTAGTGGATGGACTGTCATATCCTCCAATGCTGCTGCGACCTGGTGGATTTACATATGAACAAATTGTAGAAATAGGAGGGCAAACTTGGAGAGACTGCAAAGTTGAAAGAAGGAAGAAATTGGATGAAGGGGAACAAGTAAGGACTCCAGGTATGAAATATAAACATTACTCACCTTCTGCCAAAGTAGTTCTTTTAGTGCCCAAACCTCAAAGAACAGACACAGATAGAATTGAGAAATTGGGAAAACTCATTAGACAAGAATGCAAGGATCAGCATAACAACAATGTGCAAAAAGTGGCCATTTTGACTAGTTTGCATTTGGGTACCGCAGATATTGAAGATTTGACGTTTGCCGATTCGAACATTAAATTTGTGGTGGAAAGATTGGGGAAAACAGGCGAAGAAATACAGTCAAATTTGTTCGCCGCTCTGCGTCAAGTTGACGAGATAGACAAAGTGAATCTGATTTTTGTTGAGGGCATTGGCGAAGATCAGGAAGGCTTGGCAATCATGAACAGATTGAGAAAGGCAGCTGGTGGCAACTGTATCCTGTTCTAAAAAACACTTTTATAATTTTATATCTGTGTATATCTGTAGTAAATAATAACCTTGTTCAGTTGACGTGGGGTGTTCTGCTGTGAAACACCCACAATATTTGGGGGTTAGTAAAATTATTTCTCTGGTGATAATGAATAATGATGACACTCAAACATTGGAGTAGTAGAATGGATCATGTACGGCATTTCTCTTGACCCATAATTTCCTTAACTCATCTGCCAAGAACACAGTGCTGCTAATCACCAGCAAGAAAAGTAAGTCACCCAACGACAAGGGCTCTGTCTTGAAGACGGCTTGGAAGAACGGAACGTAAATAGCACACATTTGCCCCAATAGGGAGAGTCCCACAGCGTAATTGAACATTTTATTGGCAAAAATTCCGACTTTGAAAATCGACTTGGTAGCATGCCTACATGCCAATGCATTGAACATGTCAAAGAACACAAAACAAGTAAAAGTCATAGTAGTATCCCTTGACGAAACCTGCCCATCTTCTGCCATCTCTTTGATGAATACGTACACAGTACCAATAATAATGAAGATAGCAGATATGAGTAGACGATGCAGCACGTCATTAGTCAAAATTTTGTCCGTGCGTTTCCTTGGTGGTCTCTTCATCACTTCATGATCTACGGGTTCCACACCTAAGGATTGGGCTGGTGGCCCATCCATTAAAATATTAATCCACAAAATCTGCATGGCATTTAGCGGGTTGGGCAATTTGAAAGTTGTCGCCAAAGCAACTAAGGAAAGTGCAGCAACCGAGGTAGACAGCTGAAAAGTCAAAAAGTTCTGTATATTGTTAAAGATGCCCTTACCTTCTTCGATGGCCGTCAGAATAGTGCTGAAATCGTCATCAGTCAAAACCATATCAGATGCTTCCTTGGCAACATCGGTACCCATAGTACCCATAGAAACACCAATGTCGGCCAATTTCAAAGCTGGTGCATCGTTAACACCATCACCTGTCATGGCAACAATGTCACCTCGTTTCCTCAGAGCCGAAACGATGTTCAACTTATGCTCTGGGGTTGCACGAGCAAAAATATTAACATGGTCTATCACATTAGCCAATTGCTCATCAGACATCTCGTTTAATCTTTCACCTGACAAAACTGATAGCTCAGGATTTATTACGGGAATACCCACTTCCCTAGCAATGTTCACGGCAGTATTCTCAGAGTCACCAGTGATCATGATGATGTGGACACCACCTTGCAACAATTTTTCAACGGCTGGTTTCACGGTGGCTCTAGGTGGGTCACTCATAGCGATCAATCCTGCAAATGTCAAGCCACTGATAGACTCTTCATTTATTTCAGTGGACGAATTGGGAATATCTGTCTTGGCAAATGCCAAAGTACGTAACCCATCGGATGCCAAAGAGTTTGCGGTTTCGATAATGACCTTTCTGTGGGAATCAAGAAGCTTTTCAGCCTTGCCCTTTTTGTTCAAAAAAGTGCTAGATTGTGACAAAACTTTTTCAAAGGCACCTTTGACGTAAAGCGTACATCTACCTTCAGAGTCCACCATATCAATTGCCATGAATTTCCTTTTCGAATTAAATGGGATTTCATGTATTTTTTTGGCCGAAAATCTCATGTCCTGTAACTCAAATTTGGCTAAGTTTTCCAAAAGGGCAACGTCAGTGGGATTCCCCAAATATTTACCATGTTCCTGTGAGAACCTGGCGTTGTTACAGAAATTGCTGATAGCCAATGTGGCCTTCACATCTTCCATCAAGTAATTTCTGTAATTGGTGGTTCTGCCTTTATCCAAGACCAATGCATTAGACTTCGTCTCCATGCTCCCCAGGCACCAGAGCTTGGAGACTGTCATATGATTTGACGTCAAAGTGCCAGTCTTATCCGTACAAATCACATTCACCGAACCCAAAGTCTCTACGCTGGGCAATCTCCTAACAATTGCCTTACGCTTAGCCATTCTAAGGACACCAAGCGCCAAAGTAACAGTCACAATAATGGGCAAACCTTCTGGAATGGCAGCCACAGCCAACGAGACCGAAATCTGGAACATCTCGAGCCATGACCTACCCTGGGCCACACCAATCAAACAGATCAACCCAATTAAGACAAAACTAACAAGTGACAAATCCTTACCCAGCTTGTCCATAGACATCTGTAGTGGGGTCTTCGGTTTTTCTATGGTACTCAACATTTCAAATACAGAGCCAAACGATGTGCTTCTACCAGTACCAACAACAATACCTTTACCGTGGCCCTCTTTAACCAACGTTCCCATATACGCAATCGAAATTCTGTCAGAGATGGGCACTACGGAAAATGGCTGATCGTTGAAGCTCTCCTTGGATACCTCGGCAGAAGTCTTATGCACCGGTTCATTTTCACCAGTCAGATTACTTTCATCGATCGACAACCCCACAGCCTCGACAACTCTTAAATCTGCTGGAATTCTATCTCCTATCTTAAAACGCACCAAATCACCTGGTACCAGACCACTAGCAAGTACGTGTGACTCTTGTCCGCACCTGATAAGATGACATTCGGCGGGAACCAACCTATTCAGAGCTTCCAATGATTTTTCAGACCGGTACTCTTGAACGAAACCAACGCTAACCACAAACACGATGGCCACGGTAATACTAACCGCATCATCAATATTACCCATGATAAATGAGACCACAGCTGAACCTATCAGCAATAGAATCAATGGATCCTCTATGAAATTCAACAAATATTTCTTCCACATGCTATCTTGCTGCTCAGAAACAACTTCGTTGAGTCCATATTCAGATCTTCTTCGACTTGCCTCCGCATTAGAGCCCAATCCTGTCATTGGATTAGTACCCAACTTTTCAATACATTCTTCCACGGTTAGCGTACAGAACTCCAAGGAGGGATTGGGCTTTGCAAGTGCTTCATTTGTAGCATCAAAAATCGCTTCACTCTCATGGTTCACTTCTTCGATTCTATTATCAAAGGGATTTTCACTCATGGACAATGTAATGTAATTTATTACCTCTTCTTTTCAGTTCCCTTTCTGCATAAAACTGTAACACGTAAAAACCGTAATAGGACCTTTCTTAGAGAACTACCACACTGGAAAACGCAGCACAACTATCGAATGCCAAATTAAGGATTCCAGATTATTAGCAATCTCGTGGAAAAAACAAAACTGTTATTGTAGCTTTTATGAAACACAGATCTTGGTGGCTCCGAAGTACGATGTTAACACATTGGTTCAGGGCTTATGGATCAATTTTTTTTCATTCGCAGGGTCCCAGCCAGGGTCCTATATTTCTATACCACGTGACATATGAAAATCGTTGATTGAAGAAGGCGTATACTGGGTGCCACCTTATGATCAATTATAATACGGAGATGAAAAGATATAACAATCCAAGGACTCTTGGATTTGCTAAATATCTACATATACAAATTTTCTCTATATCGACAATATTATACAGCCCAAGTATGAAATGCTTCCTTGAGTATTTTGAAAAATTTTTCCTTTCTCTCTCTTTTCTATAGTTTTACTATTCTGGTTCTCATTAGCGTGGTTCCACGTTGTACCGTAACCTAATGCCCATTGCTGCCAATTCAGAATCCAAATATTTGAGAACAAATGGGATTGCCACCGTAGTAGTTTCACCACCACCGACAAATTTGTTGCCCTGGCCGTCTTCCCATATATGTGAATCATCGATGAAAACGTTGTCAGAACCTTCGTACTTGGCCAGCATCTTCTTGGCCTCATCGAAACCGATAGCACAGCGACGGCAGCGCAATGAAGAAATGGAGCCAATCCTGGGCACGCTCTGCTGAGTAGCCAGGATGGAACCACACTCGCGACATACATTCGTCTGAGTGTAATCGGAACAGTTGAGCAAACGGTCCTGCAAAAGGAATGATGTACCGTGGCCAATTAGAGCGTCTCTTTCCATTTCACCGACACGAATACCACCGTGACGCTTTCTACCCTTGACGGGTTGCATTGTGAGACTGTTGACAGGACCTGTGGAACGCACTTGGAACTTATCATTGACCATGTGACGCAGCCTTTGGTAGTAGACTAAACCGATGTAGATATCAGCTCTGAGTTCTTCACCGCTGGCACCGGAGTACATAGGTTCGTTACCATGGTAGTTGTAACCAGCCTTGAGGAGCTGATCACCGAAGTAGTCTGCAGGAGTGTCCTTCTCGTCAAAGATCCAAGGGGTAGCATCTTGGGCAATACCGTGCATAGCACCGGCTTTACCCGCCAATGATTCGACAAACATACCAATGGTCATACGGGAAGGGAAAGCATGGGGATTGATAATGACATCTGGTTGAATACCCGTTTCGCTGAACGGCATATCGATAGCGGGCCATTTTCTAGAACAGACACCCTTTTGACCATGTCTTGACGAAAATTTGTCACCAATTTGCGGAGTTCTTCTGATACGGTATTTGATGGAAACAGTTTGCAATTCTTGCAATTTGTTCGATTCGTCACCAATCAAATTCACTTCTTCAATGTATGCAGGTTCAGTGGAATGGTAGGTCTTTACTTTAGTCTTGTTCAAAGTGTCGTCAAAATATGCCACAATGGGGTCGCCTTCTTCCACATACGTTCCGATGAAAGGTAAGCCATCTTCGTCCAACTTCTCCAACCATTCCTTAGGCCATTCGTCGTTGCCAAAGCCAAAATGATGCGAGATGGGGTCACCACGGTTTCTGTTCAACGATAAATCAATCTTCTCGGTCTTGTACATCGTACCATAGGCGAAACCCCTCTCATCTGCCGACTTGTTGATAATCATGGCGTCATCCATATCGTAGCCGGTATAAGAGATGACTGCAACCACAGCATTGATACCATTGGGGAAATTGTCCATGCCGTAGTCGTCGTACAAGTTGGCCTTGACGATAGGGGTTTGACCAGATTGCAATCTGTAAAGCTTGTTATCAGATCTATGAGCTAAAGCAACACCTGGTGTCCCCATAGTTTGTTTGGCCATCTGACATTGGTACATATTTCTGGGAGATTGGTTGAAATCCGAGAAGGGAGTTAAATTGGCCAAAATAGACAAAACATTCGTTGGTGTAAATTCTACGTGGGTGTGCACGTTGCTTAAGAGCTCTTCCGGTGTGACGGCAATATTCATGTAAACTTGTTCGAAGGGCCCCACAATGTCTTCCTTGTCTAGAGGTAAGTAGCGAACGGGACGCATCATTCTCGAATGGCCGCCAAAAATGTAAAGACCGGGGTATTGGCCCCTAGAAGAAAGCGGAACATAACCTATTTCCAGGTCTAAGGGCAAACCTGGATTCTTACCTTCAACTTTCCAGAACCTCAAAGTATCTGCAATGATTCTACCCTGCTGATGAGATGTCCAACCGACGATCTTACCATCAATTTGCACACAGCACAACGAAGGACCAGCGGCAAAGGCCTGAGAAGCAGGTGATACGCCCAAGGAATACAACAGCGAAGGAATTTTGCTGACGTCCGATTGCTTTGTAGAGATACGGCATTTATGGGCAAAATGGTTCAGCAAACCACAAGGGGAACCATCCGGAGTGTGGACGGGACACAGAAAGCCCCAAGATTCCGGCAGTAATTTTCTAACTGTGGTGGTCTTCAACTGAGCGAAGAAAGAACCTCTGTGAACCATTCTGAAATGCGAAACGAAACGGTAGAAATTGATCTTTTCAGCTACAACGGTGTAACCAGAAACCTGTTGCAAATCAAGACCCGACTGCGAGACCAGGTTACCCGTGGATAAAAAGTATTGCATCTTGGAGCCGATGTTGTCATTGACTCTCATAAGCACACGAGTCATGTATTTGCGGTCTTTGAAATTGGCCGGGATACCTCTACTGATGTCTGTTCTGATTTGGGCGATTATGGCTTGCAAGTATTCATCGATTTTTTCCTTTAGGATCATGCCATATAAGAACCCACCGAGCAATACTTCCTGGTGCTGAGTAGCATCTGGATTGTCCGTGCAGCAATCGCCTGACACCAAGGAGTAAAGCTTTCTAATCATAAACAACAACATGCGGCACTTGTCCTCGTTAGTCGCGCCATTCAAATGAACAAGCACGATGCGGCGAAGCAGTTCTTTGCCCACGTCGAAATCGCTCTTGTCTGGTGGTGCCTGGAACACGACACGGAATTTGTCACCCAAGTATTGCAGAACCTGTGTTCTATTGCGCAATTGTGGATAGCGCTTTTTGAAACCTCTTAGAAGCAGTTCGAGACGATCAGTCAGAAAAGAATTTGATAAATCGGACCCGATTATACCGTCGAAAATCTCACGGTCGCTCACATCGCAGAGGGCCTTAATGATCATAACCACCGGGATCAGATACTCATTTTTCCTCCATGAAAAACGGAAAGTAACTTGACCGTCGTGCAGATAATGAAGCACGTTGGTCTGCGATGTCTGATCTGGTCTCACCGATCTGATCTGAATACCGTATTGCGAGTATGCTGCTCCTCTGTTGGCAAACGAAGGTCTAATGATAGCCATAGGGTGGTTCCGGCGTTGTACAATCAGCATTCTGATCAATTTTTCGATACCGTTGACGATGAAATACCCACCAAATTCATCTGACTCTTCCCTATGCTGTACCAACTCATGGGGAGACATATTGTGCAGATGGCACCTATTACTTTGCAGCATGATCGGCACTCCACCACAGTCTCTGACCTCTGTGAAAGTTTCTTCGCCATTATTGACTTCCCATTTCAACTTCAAAACAAGTTTACCTTTGTAAGAAGAGAGCCTTTGTCTGGTTTCGCTGGGGAAAACTCTTCTTTCTACACCAGATGCTACACCGTCGTTAAACATGGGTTTGGCGATCGACGCCTGTTCTACACTAACCGAAAGACGGTTACCCAATTGCGTTCCCTCAGAGCGCTTCCCATCAAAGATAACTTTCTCACCAACATCTTTTATACCTTGGTTCAAAAGACCACCTTCAGATCCCTCAGTCAATGCATTGAAGGACCCAATATGAGGTTGTACCGCTTCGTACAGCAGAGGGTATACGGATTTATCCTTGGGAGGGTTTTGAAACCGTTGCTCCCTCTCCACAGTACGAAAATGGGCGCTTCGAGCAGCCGTGGGTGGCTTAATGACTTTACCCATTCTTATATATATATCGATCTTCACACAACTGCCCTGTTTTTGTGCTGGGATGATGAGCTTTGGATTGAGATGAGGTGAGATGAGATGAGATAGATATTCTCGACTGAAAAATTTTCGGCGCATTTGTCACGGCAGAAGTTGGGGGAGAGCTGGCATGGTTATATCAAGCGGTTGGGAGTTGTAAATATTTCTTGACTAACCATTGAATAGTTGGCCTTGCTGGCGCAATCGGTAGCGCGTGTGACTCTTAATCACAAGGTTAGGGGTTCGAGCCCCCTGCAGGGCTGTTCAATTTTTTTCCTTAAAAATCAAAATCTTTCCAGTCTCGATTCCAAGATATTTACCGGCTTGTTTCCTGACTAATTCGAATAAGGAGACTTATAAAATGGCTGTTTTGCAGCAGAGCTTGAAGTCCCTATCGCTGTTGAAATTTGTAGTTGTATTTTATTTTAATTTTTGCAGCCAGCATTTAACCACAAAACTGCTCTAGAAAATTGCGATCCCCTGCAAACCCCTCCCCCCAATTTTAAAACCAGAAGTAGGCATGGAAACCAAAGCACGTAACATGTTCAGTTCTCTGTAAAACGGGATGCAAGGCAGCGTCGACGCGTAGAAGAAATTTAAGGAAAAAAAAAATTATTGCAGGACAAGGCAGGGCAAACCAGATGTTGTTGAGCTCAAGTATTGAGGATAGAAGAAAAACTGTAACAGAACTGCGAGCGGCCTACATAAATGCCAAAAGAGTATTCGGTTCTAGTCTAACCTTGCGGTTTCCGCTCGCAAGCGGAAAAAAAAGGTAAATTGAACAGCCCTGCAGGGGGCTCGAACCCCTAACCTTGTGATTAAGAGTCACACGCGCTACCGATTGCGCCAGCAAGGCTTGTTAACTTGTTAAAATACGGCCCTTAATCATCCACCTACATTGCCGCAGTAAAGTCTTGTGCGATAGAATACAATATATCACTGATCTTACGCCGAGTAAAAAGGTTGAACGATGTTACGTAGAGTATGGTTGACACTGACCGCTATCTCCAGGGTGCAGCAGCGCACTCGCTTTGCATATACCCATAAATTAAAAAAAAAGCCTCCTGATAATGCCTACTGTCCGTCACACCATAACTAGCTTAAGAGAATACTGCCTAGTTATAAACCAATCGAGCAAATAGGCGCTGTGAAATTGGCGTAAGCCTATTCCATCCTCGCAGACAACTCTTGTCTACACTATGGCACTTCGCTCTTGCGCCCTTCTCCTCTCCGTTGCTCGGCAACAAAATTTTCGCTCGGCGATGAGCGTCGAAAAAAAGTCCCCCGATAACCGCCCACCGCAAATCTCGGTCGATTCCGTACGGCGTAGCCCGGAGAATGTTTAAACACAAGAATACCCGATGAAATAACATATAAAGCAAGGTCAAACAGCCGCTGTCATTAACAGTTATTGTCCATTTCTCATCCAGGCAAGGATGGACTCTGTATTAGAAGAGCCAACAAGCACTCCCATCGCGTTACGGGTGAGGGGATACCTAGCATGGTTGCGGTATAAGTTCACCACCAGAGATGGCCTAGTGGGTGACTACGATTACAAGTACTTGTTTACTCCTAGTTACCCATTTCATGACTTCATTTGCAGACGCAGGGGTATAGAACCCGTTATTAAAGACCAGCCTTTCTTTGGGTTGAACGAAGAGGTGCCTGTGGTTCTTGGGATGATCCTCGGTTTCCAACATGCCCTGGCTATGCTTGCTGGTGTTATCACTCCACCCATGATGATAGCAGAATCTGCGAATTTCGACTCAACAATCACTATCTACCTCGTTGCTGCATCTTTGATCACTTCTGGTATTCTATCCGCGGTCCAAATCACTCGGTTCCACATTCCCAAGACTCCTTACTACATTGGCTCGGGATGTCTCTCCATTGTGGGAACCTCGTTTGCCGTGCTGGGGATTGTAGACAAGACTATGCCCATGATGTACAATAGTGGGTATTGTCCCGGTGGTTCCAACAGCACGGAACCGTGTCCCGATGGATACGGAGCCCTGTTGGGGACAGCAGCGTGTTGCGCTCTGTTGGAAATTCTTTTTTCGTTTACTCCTCCGCATATGTTGCAGAGGATTTTCCCCAAGCAAGTTACTGGTCCGGTTGTGTTGACAATTGCAGTGCCCTTGATTCAGAGTGGGTTTGAAGACTGGGTGGGCGGTTCTGGCTGTGTGGGTGGTATTTGCCCTTCAAAAGGTGCACCGCAGGCGGCGCCCTGGGGGTCTGCCAAATTCATTGGGTTGGGATTCTTGGTTTATGTGACGATTATTCTGTGTGAAAAATACGGCCCTCCAATCCTCAAATCATGTGCAGTGATCGTCGGGTTGCTCGTCGGATGTATCGTGGCAGCGGCATGTGGCTATTTCCAGCACGACGAGATCGATGTAGCACCGGCGGCAACGTTTCTGTGGAAGCATACTTTCAGGTTGCGAGTCTACGGGCCGGCAGTGCTCCCCTTCCTAGTGATGTTTATCGTGATTGCACAGGAGTGCATCGGTGACATTACGGCCACAAGTGACGTGTCCAGGTTGGAAGTCGAAGGTGAGGCATACGAATCAAGAATTCAAGGTGCGGTATTGTCAGATGGCATCGGCGGTGTCTTGTCCTCGCTCTTCACAGTAACTCCAATGAGTACATTCGCGCAAAACAACGGTGTAATCGCTTTAACCAAATGTGCAAGCCGTCAAGTGGGTTACTGGACCTGCTTCTTCATGCTGATCATGGGGATCTTTGCGAAATTCGGTGCAGCCATTGTGCAAATCCCAAAACCGGTGATGGGCGGCATGACTACTTTCCTATTCACCACGGTGGCCGTGGCAGGTATCAAGATCATTTCGGAGATTCCCTTCACTAGAAGAGACCGGTTTGTGCTCACGGGTGCCCTTTTGCCCGGCTTTGCCTCCATACTTGTTCCCGACTGGTTTGACTACGTGTTCACCTACTCCGGAAACAACCATGCGTTGGAAGGTTTCTTGAATGCAATCGTATTGATCATGGAGACCAGTTACACGGTGTGCGGGCTGACGGCTATCGTGCTGAACCTTTTGATACCGCAAGAATTGGACGAAGAGTTATTGGATGACATCGAGGTGCAACAGGAGAACTTGAGCGTCTTGGAAGGCAGAAAGAGCCCCATGATTGGGCCCGTGATGTCCGGGAAGGAGATTGAGGCGTTCGAGTTGAGCCATGAGCAAATGACCTCGGACCCATAGGCGGATTTTTTTTTCTTCGTCTTTTATTATTATTTCGGCTTTATTTGAGTATTCTTAGTTATCCGGGCATGGTTGTGCCTTGTTCCCAAATGTTTGGATAGTTGTATATAGGTTAATGACATTCACAACTTTCCTCTATTTTTCGTTCTTCAAAACGTTGTCCTCTGGTTGTCTCCATGTGTCGGTGCCAAGACAAATAAACTTGAGCTATACGAACTGTATAGTTTAACTGCGAAGTCTCCCTCCCTTCCCCACCGCGCTATTCAAAGTCGTAAAATTTGTTTAAAAACTTGCTTGTCCCTCGTTGCAAGGCAAACCAATTTGAGCTATACAAAACAAATAAATATGTATGAACTTACTCCTTCTTGTCACTGTTCAACACTTTGTCCAGTTCGGACAATTGTGGGTTCTTGGTGATACGCAGACTTTTGTCGTGGGCAAACTTTTTGTAGGTGAAGTAAGATGCAGATGCAACGGCGATACCCATGGCCAAGAACAGTGGAGTCAATTCCAGTGGGACGATACTGCCGCCAGACTTTTTCTGTTATAAAAACGATGTTAGTAATACATATACGAGCAATTGACTACAACGGCTTGTAACTTACAGATTGGTTTAAAAGTAATTGTGCAGCTCTCATCGTTGAAATGCTCTCTTGTGTTTAAGGAATATGGTCTCTTGGTCCCTTACTCGTAAATCACAACCAAACAACTGGGAGGAGATGACGACGGGTTCCGGTGGTCTTCTTTGATGGGTTAAAAATTCGTTACTATCAGGGGAGACGAATCCGGGTTACCCAAAGCGACCAATGGGAGGGCTATGATTGGCCCATGCGGGCTAGAGCGCTCTTAGTGAGTCTCTAGCCAACTCATAGACTAACCAGCTCACCGCTGTGGAGGGGATCACTTTGAAAAGGTTAGCAGTGAGCCCCCTGTAATAACCTTTGAAACCTTCGGTCTTACCAATGGTTATAAGCGCATCCGCGACACCCGAATATTTGAAACCGAGCTCGCTTTGACCCATGGCGAGCACTTGGAACCTCCGACGTAGTAGATCGAACGGATACGTAACCGTTTGAGCCACACCACCGCTTACGGCGCCAATGGCAAGCATGTACACGCTACTCGAGGGCACAAACTCTCTCAATTGTTCGTAGACGCAGAAATTCAGCGCCACGTAGGGGACCACACCCAAATTTGTGGGCCAAACTCCTCTATAGAGCCCCCTGATACCACCTTCTTGCCGATACGTGGTACTTAGCAGCTCCCAAACACCGGGAGGCCGTGCAATGGAGGTAGCTCGAGCCTTTTGCAATTTGCTTAGGTTGGCCGTCTGGATCGACAGCCTGGTTCGTACCAGGTCAAGTGGGTAAGTGGCGAAGACGCTAGCTCCGCCGCAGAGAGCGCCAGAGAACAGTCGTTGCGCTGTGTTGAGCCTTTGGCTCGTGTGTCTGTCATCCACATGGAACAGAAACCTTTTACAACCTTCGTACACGAGGAATTGCACAGCACTATAGGGGAACACACGGATGCAATTGAGACCGTTACCACGGAACAGCCCCTTGACCCCTTCCTCTTGATACAGTTGCCTGACGCCGGAAGTGACACCGCCTGCGTATGACTCCGATGAGCTCTGCACTTGGAGCAAGATCTTGACACGCTCGAAGGGCGACACCACAGTACGAGAAACCGCCCCGGCGAGTCCACCGGCTAAAAATGCTACGCTGGCATCCTTTCTGAGCAGTTGCTTGATGCGGTTGGGTTGTTCCAGGGCTATCGCTACGTCCGCCATTGGTGATTTCGAAGTTTATTTCGTAGTGATGAGATGCAATGTGCCTGGATCTACGCGCGCGAGAGCTAAACGACCGGAGAGCGTGGTAACTCTAGATGGATGCGACTGAAGCACAGGACGAATTGAACCGAGCTAGGATGAGAGCTTGGACCAAAACGAAATGGATTTGTGCTTTCAAATTTGCTCCAAGAGGTCTAGAGATGCGACTTCGGCAGACCAAAACCTGCATGAAATTGGCATTTCTCCATCAAGCCTCTCGGTAGCCAAGTTGGTTTAAGGCGCCAGACTGTAATGTGAAAAAGTTATCTGGAGATCGGGCGTTCGACTCGCCCCCGAGAGATTTTTTTTTACAGCAGCACAAAATGCCTATTCATACACTAGTTAAAGTACTTCTGCCCATCGAAGGAATAAAAAAAAATCGGGGATATTAAACGACATATTTGACTGACGCTATACTTATGCTTGTTGTCATGGCCGTTCTCCACTCTTGCTCGCTTTCTCGCAAGTGCTAAGCCGCACATACGTAACTCCACACAGCCCTACTTCGTATACGTTGCGGTGACCACTGCTGGCATATCGCGAAACCAGCGCATTCTGTTAGAATTGCGGCAGGGCAGAATGCCACCATACAAGGGTACAACGATCACTACGAGAGAAGAACCTCACAACGGCGATGTCCCCACTGATACCGCCCACTTCCCCGACATGTGCCCCTTCTGTTCATGACAGTTCAGAAAAGCACATATGGGAGTTTGGCCGAGTGGTTTAAGGCGTCAGATTTAGGTTGCAACCTGAACTAAATTCTCTGATATCTTCGGATGCAAGGGTTCGAATCCCTTAGCTCTCAATATTATCTTTTTTTCCTTTACCGAAAATTTCTTTTAATAACCTCCAACTCGGAGGCGCCACGCCATGCGCCACACTCGCAGTTAATCAGATTTACGCCGACGTGCGTTGCACACCCGATCTACAACGATAAGAGCCGCGTTGCAACGAAGATCTCACCTCTCCTCCCCGCCCATCTCTATCTACTCATCCAAAGCAACATTAAAATTAAATATCGTCCCGGAACGCTCAACGTTCCTGCTACACTCGCTTTAAAAAAAAACCCTACTACTCTCCTACTCTACTCCCCCCGGCTCGCTGCAGCCCTCTGCTTCTCCAACTTCCGTTCGTGACTCTTCAAATGTCTCAACATGTTGCTCTTGACGTTGAAACTCTTCTTGCAGTTGTGCCACGTGCACTTGAAGGGCGTGTCCCCGGTGTGAATTAGAAAATGGGTCTTCAGCGTGCTGGGCCTCGAGCAGATCTTACCGCACACGGGACACTGCTTCCGTAGCCTGATAGCCGGGTTCAGCCCGTCCTGTGAACTCTGCTTGACCTGTGATGACGAGCGCTGCGCCGTCGCCAGTGGAGGTAGACACATCTGGTCGTGTACGTATGCAGCGGGCACAAGCATCGAAATGGGGGGAAGTCTCACCTGTTGAGGCACTTCTCTTTGTGAGTTCATGGGCAGCTGTCAACAGAAAGATTCCTCCTCAACCTAGGTATTCAAGGGTACCTACCTCCAGATCCTTCCCCATCTTACGTATTTATATGAGATCTATCTGATAAACGGCCGGCCTGTGGAACGAGCGTGGTAGGAACGTTTACGTAGTGACACGCAGCGCATCGCTTTGTTGGCACAGCACAACACACACGCAGCGCGCGGAACAGTCGCGTTGATCCAGCCAGAGGTTTCAGCTCGAGCACGGTGCGGCGAATCTGTGGCGTTGCGGCGATCGCTGAGCTCGAGCGGTCCAGAACGGCGCCCCATGACTGCAACCGCGCGGAGCTCGCGGAGTGAAGAAGGGGGGAGGGCAAGTGTAAATCGTTACGTAGGGCCAGACCGTGTCGATCCCAGGGATGAAAGAGAGACGAAGCGAGGCAAGAGTGAGTGTTGGGCGGTGAGTGGTGAGTGGTGAGTGGTGAGCGGTGAGCGGTGGAAACGCATCAGCGTGAAGGAGGTGTGGTAAACTCACTGCTTTCACTAAGACCGCCGCCTCGTTGTTTTCTTCGCTGCTGAATTGTAGATTTACGTACGTGCCCACCGTTACGCTTATAGGAAAACAGGCCGGCCGAGAGCGGGCTGGATCTTGATTTTTTCGTCGGTGGGGCTGGGGGCAAAACAGCACCCCTTCTGGGTTCGAACGCTGCCTGGCCCACCCCCTGCGTAAATCATCCCCGATATCCACGCTGCAAGCCCGAATAAGATTATTATTACCATGGTACAAATAATAGATACAGAGATACATCATGAATAAGTCTCGATCAGAGTGTCTCTCAAGTTACCCTCGATGGACTCGGGCTGTGCGTCATGCAGCCTAAAGATACTTTCTATCACGCTGAGCTCTGGTGCAGTAGTGTCTAGACCGGTGACAGCTAAGTAGTCGTTAACCACGATGCCGGCACCAACCACGTTGCTACCCCGATTAACGGTGCCTGCCACCAGTGGCACCTGCAGGAGCGAGGACAACTCCTCCTGGTCCTGCACCGAAGTCTGCGGGTGTACCAGGCCGCCCTGATTGCTTAGGGCGCAGTATGACCCGACGAGAATGTTTCCCGAGATGGTTTGGCGGAACACTTCGACACCTAGCACATCTCCTATGAGTTCCTCCGTCTCTCTGTCGATGTCAGGGTGCACCAAGGCGACGTAATCGTTACAGCAGATGACGTTACCCAGTGCCGAGAGTCTTTCCTCCACACGTTGGATCTTGACGCTGTCCGGCAGACAGTTCCTCAAATGCTGCAGTTCCTGGTCAGTGGTCTGGGTGGGTAAGAGCAGTCCACGGCGGTTACCAGCGGTCATACGGCCGATGATACGGGTGCCTGCTATCGTGGTGTGGGCGATGGGGATCGAGTCGCCGAGTTCTGCCTCGAAGGCAGAGTAGAAGTTCTCAGAGCCACCTAGGGCCACGAGGCAGTAGGTGTTGGTGAGCTTAGAGAAGACACCGATCTCGTTGGAGTTTTCAAACTGTGCTCTGGCGGCCATGCTTTATTGGGGGAGTGGTGCGATGGGGGGTGGTGGAGATGAGATGAGATGGGGGATTATTTTTTTTTTCACTTACGTAGAAAGAGAGAGTGGGAAAATTTTTTTTGCAGGGTATTCGTGCGGGTAACACAAGCGAAGCAGCGAGTGGGTAAAGGGAGTAGACGCCGTTTCGATTGCAAGGCAGGCTGGTAGGATCCAATTAATGAGGATGGGATAAGCATGGCTGTATGTCCGGTGCAGACACGTTACGCATGCTCGCTCTCCTGCTGCTACTCCAGCTTGAGAATAACTCAACGAATAACTAGTTCTAATAGTGTAGTGGCCATCACGTTGCCTTCACACGGCAAAGGTCCTGAGTTCGAACCTCAGTTAGAACACTTGCTTTCTTTTTTCTTTTTTCTTTTTTGTCCCCACGCTCGGTGCAGATCTGGGTCAGGTGACGTCGGCGGCAAATGCTGACGACACAAAAACGAAACGAACATCGCTCTTATAAAGCTTCCACTCTCGTAATCCGCACACAACAGGCCACACCACCCCATGAGCAACGATGCAAAGTACAAGGACTAGCATGAATGATGATATCAGAGATTTGACCCAAAAGCTGGACGACATGAGTGTAAGTGATTCCAGCCACACTTCTTCCAACGACGAGGAGCTTTCCAAAGTGAAAAACGAAAATTACCATTTAAAATTAGCACTTAGTGAGAAGGATGACGAGCTGGCCAAGTTGCGCCAGGCAATGCGTAGAGAGGCATACTTGGAAAACTTACACAAGATTATCCCCAATTTACAACACGACCCCGCAGCGCCTGAGTTGTACCCAGATGAGTCACACGAAGGTGAAACCTCTATTCTAGATAGCGAAGTTGCCACACATATCTCTAGCTCCCCCTACAAGGGATCGCGCACCAGATCGGTACGTACCGAAAGTTCTCTGGCCACGACAACGGCTTTCAAGGCCAAAAAGAAGACTAAATTTTTCGAGGAACAGCTGCTGCCTTTTCTTCAAAGAAGTGTACACGCATTTCACGCTAGTGCCATCTTTAAGAGAGAAGCGGATGAGGTCCATGACCTACTGGAGGCATTTTACGATAGCGATCTTGAAAATGAAAGAATACTGGTGAGACTCTTGGAGAATTTGTTATATCTACAACAACAGTCCACCGTTTTATTAAACCGCGAGTTACATTTCAAACAGTTGTCACAACGACTCGAATACCTTTTCACCATCTTCCTAGATCCGAAGGAATACGACATGGCGCCAGCGGAACACGTCGAAAATTTGAAGACAAATTTGCTGGACATTATAATAAGAATCTTCGATGATAAGGGGTTGAAAATCGATGGTAATGCCACCCCTTTCCCCAAGCGCCCAAGACTGGAAGATTATGTGGAGATGTTTCAAAATCGTGAAAGCGTTTCAGAGAAGATGAACAAGAAGGAGCGTAAGGCTCGAAAGATTGCTGACCTCGAAAAGGGCATAAATATTTGTACGGAGGCGATGAACAAGGCGTACGGTGCCTCCTCACTCACCACAAGCGCCGACAAGGCACCAATAGAAGACAAAAGGCCAGAAGGAAGTCAGGGCGGCAGTGGCAATCTGTCGCTATTTAAAAACAGTGAAAAAGCTCGCTTGAAGAAAAATAAGACTTCCCTTGAGTTTATACCCATTGGCTACGACGAAACCATGCTCAATACCAAGACGCCGCAAAGGCCATTACGTACCGGGAAAAGAGACATAGATACCACACCAATCGCCAAAGCGAACAAGGATGAAAACGATCCGTTACAGATTTTTTTCCAAGAACAAACTGGCTACCAAGATCGGTCTGTGGATGCTAATTAATAGCTAGTTATTCGATATTTTTTTATACGTATACTGTTGTTTTTTAAAGTTTTCCTCGCGTTGGTTTGGTTGGGCGCGTCAGCGAAGATGGTATCTATCTTTTTGCCAACCCAAGACCATCACACAGCTAAAATCGGAAGACCCCGTCGGAAGAGGCCTCAATGACAACAGCACCGGGATCTGATGAACCCCCTACTGAGAATTCCGCTGAGACTGGGAAACAGGGTATATTGTCGTTTTTCCAAAATGCAAGGACCCAGCAGAGGGCCATCGAGTTGATCGACAGCGAAGAGGAGGAGCTGCAGTCCAAAGAGGAGCAACCATTGGAACCGGAAAAACCGCAACAAGACACACCATTGACCAAGAAGGCACTGGCATCGATTAAAAAGCAAGAAGTCCAAAAGGAGAGGGAGACCAAGAAACGGCAACGAGAGGAGGAGAAACAAAGACGTGAAGAACAGAAGGAAGAGGATAGGCGCAGGCGTGATAGGCAAAAGGAAGATCAAAAGGAAAAGCGTGAAGAATTGAAACGGCAGAAGGAACTGGAAAAACGGCAGCGTGAAGAAGAGAAGTTAAGGAAAGACCAGGAGAAAAAACTCAAAGAGGAGGCTAAGGAAAGGTCTCAGGCTCGCATTGGCAATTTTTTTAAAAAAGTGAGCGATTCCAGTAAGCAGGTAAATGTCACTTCCGACTATGACAGATTTTTTTTACCTTTCTATGCCAAAGAAGGTGTTACGGTGATTCAAACAACTCAGTTTCCTTCTTCCAAACTCCATGAGAGCAGGGCTCGAATAGATTCCATGATGGATACAGATGAGGTAAACGTTGTGCAGTGGTTAGAGTCCGGTCAAGGATCTGTCAAGACTCCACGAACCGTAACGTACACCGCAGTGTCACTTCTACAACAAATGACGTCGAAGGAAAACACGGACCAAGAACTACAAGACCTTTTGTCACTTATTCCACAGAAATACATCAAGTTCTACGAGAATGTCCGGCCCCCATACATGGGGACATATTCCAAAAATGTAGTACTCCCCGTGGACGACCCATTTTCCAAAAAGGACACCGGTTATGATTATGATTACGATTCTGATTTAGAATGGGTCAACGAGGAAGATGACGAAGAAGGGGGAGGGGTAGACGATTTAGATAGCGGTGAAGAAGACGAAGAGGACGAAGAGGATGAAGAGGCAAGCGAGGGCGAGTTCGACGGGTTTCTAGATGCAGAGGATGGTTTCAACCAAGGCGGCTCCCACAAGAGAAAATATATTGGCCCATTGGTGCCGACCGTATGCCTGCGAACGAACCTGGACACCATGCAAGAAGATGATAAACGGTATTTCGATATGGTCTCCATCCAGTACCTGATAGCAGATCAGCCTTTCCCCATTGACCCCATGCACTACATGAAACCACAATGTGAAACCTGCATTGCACCAAAGAGATCCGCTGGCGACTCACAACAGGATTCCTGTTCATCACCTTCATTGTCTCCGGAGAAGAGGAAACTTAAATCGCTTATATCTGAACCCAAAGATTTGCTAAAATTATTTGATGAAATTCAAGATAGCACTTTTTCGCTGGGGACTGTCACAGAAATTGCCCAAAAGAATTTGCCCTTCTACAGCAAGCAGATGATCAAGAATACAGTTAAAGAGTATGCCGCAAGATCGAGTGGGAAAGGCGAGGCGTCCCGCAAATGGACCGTCAAAGATACTAAGCACTGGGAATATCTTCGTTCAGCGTGTGATAACAATTAGATAGAAACACCTGTGTACAAGTATTTTTAGACTTTAACGAAGTTCATTATGTTACTGGTATTACTTTTCCCTCTTGGGTAGCGTTCTCGGACAGCGCGAGGACGGCTGACCACTATCATGAGAAAAAAAAAGATCGAGATACTTAATTATTGGCATAATACAAAAGAGCCCAAGCCCATCGCAAAGATCTCTAAACATGTCGGATCAGCCCAGTTCTCCAGCGCATCACTCCGACTCTATTCCACCGCAATCTTCATCACCGGTTCGCAATCTAGACTCGGCGTCCATTCAACCATCTTCGCCGGCTCAACCTTCCTCACCAGTACTCTTTTACCATACTTCTTCTTCTGCACAGGATACATTTGGTCAAGAGCATTCCCAGAATCAGGATGGTAGAGTTAATGCAGCATTGGGATCCTCACCTTTTAAATACCCGTCATCTCGACAACAGTCATCGGACAACTATCCGTCTCAGGCCAGAAATGAACCCCGAGTAACCTCGACCTTTTCAAATAGAAGCGATCGATTGCTTCCCAGATCAACATCCTCTCAAAGTAGTCGTCCTGGCCACCGGGCTATGATGAGGAGAAATGACATCCATGCGTCGGACTTGTCGTCTCCACGAAGATTTGTCGAGTTTGACAACCCTTCTCACATATCTTCATCTTCATCATCGGTACCTCCTTCAGAGGCCGGTGAACCGTTGAGGATCATTTGGGGTACCAATGTGAGTATTCAAGAATGTGCCAATAATTTCCGTAATTTTCTCATGTCTTTTCAGTACAAATACAGGAAGATACTCGATGGCAGAGAGCAATCGATCAACTCTACAACGGATGAAGATTCGTATTATGTGAAACAACTGAATGAGATGAGGGAATTGGGAACATCTAATTTAAACTTAGACGCCAGAAATTTGTTAGCATATAAGCCCACGGAGGAGCTTTATTATCAACTTTTGAGCTACCCGCAAGAAGTGATATCTATTATGGATCAAACCATCAAAGATTGTATGGTGTCATTAGTGGTGGATAACAATATCGATTATGATTTGGATGATATAGAAACCAAACTTTACAAAATTCGACCTTATAATGTGGAGACCCGTAGAGGGATGCGTGAGTTGAACCCTAACGACATTGATAAATTAATTAGCTTGAAAGGCCTAATACTTCGGTGTACCCCCGTCATACCGGATATGAAAGTTGCCTTCTTCAAGTGTAATGTTTGTGACCACACCATGGCTGTAGAGATCGATAGAGGTGTAATTCAAGAACCGGCCAGATGTGAACGTGTGGATTGTAATGAACCAAATTCAATGTCTCTCGTACATAACAGGTGCTCTTTCGCGGATAAGCAAGTGATCAAGCTGCAGGAGACGCCAGACTTGGTTCCTGACGGTCAAACCCCTCATTCCGTTTCCCTATGTGTCTATGATGAGCTTGTAGACTCTTGCCGGGCAGGTGACAGAATCGAAGCTACTGGTACGTTTAGATCTATCCCCATGAGGGTCAATCCGAGGCAACGTGTTCTAAAGTCTCTTTATAAAACCTATATCGATGTGGTTCACGTCAAGAAAGTTTCAGATAAAAGATTAGGTGTCGACACGTCCACTGTTGAACAAGAGCTTTTGCAAAATAAAATGAATCACAGTGAAGTTGAGGAGAAAAGAAAGATTACAGACCAAGATATGGCTAAAATCCATGAAGTTGCTCAAAGACAAGACCTTTATGAAGTGCTGGCACGTTCACTGGCTCCTAGTATCTTTGAATTGGATGATGTTAAAAAAGGTATTCTTTTGCAACTTTTTGGCGGTACAAATAAGAAACTCACCAAAGGTGGTCGCTATAGGGGAGACATCAACATATTGTTATGTGGGGATCCTTCTACTTCGAAGTCTCAAATCTTACAATACGTGCACAAGATAGCTCCCCGTGGTGTTTACACTTCAGGTAAGGGCTCTTCAGCGGTAGGCCTAACCGCCTACATAACCAGGGACGTGGATACAAAACAACTTGTTCTCGAAAGTGGTGCACTGGTTCTGTCCGATGGTGGTGTATGTTGTATTGATGAATTCGACAAGATGAGTGATTCCACGAGGTCAGTTTTGCACGAAGTCATGGAACAACAGACAATTTCCATTGCTAAGGCTGGTATCATCACTACGCTAAATGCAAGAGCTTCTATCTTAGCCAGTGCTAACCCAATTGGATCGCGCTATAATCCCAATTTGCCTGTAACCGAAAATATTGATTTGCCGCCACCGTTGCTTTCGAGGTTCGACCTGGTGTATCTAGTACTCGACAAGGTCGATGCAGGTACTGATCGAGAACTAGCCAAACATATAACAAGTTTGTATCTGGAGGACAAACCAGAAAATGCATCTATTGATGATGTGCTGCCAATTGAATTTTTGACTATGTACATCAACTATGCCAAGGACAACATACATCCAACGATTACGGGTGCAGCAAAGACAGAACTAGTGAGAGCCTACGTGGGGATGAGGAAGATAGGTGACGATTCGCGATCAGATGAAAAGAGGATCACGGCCACGACGAGACAACTAGAGAGCATGATTCGTTTGGCTGAGGCACACGCCAAAATGAGACTTTCCACAGAAGTTGAAGTAGATGACGTGCAGGAGGCCGTGCGACTGATCAAGACAGCTATCAAGGACTATGCTACGGATCCAAAGACCGGTAAGATCGACATGCAGTTAGTGCAGACGGGTAAATCGGTCATCCAGAGAAAATTGCAGGAAGATCTGGCCAGAGAAGTCCTAAGAGTACTTGCGGACTACACTTCAGATTCGATGTCCTTTAATGAGTTGTCCAAACAGATCAATGAGCACTCGCAAGACAAAGTGGATTCATCAGACATTTCCGAGGCGCTGTCGAGACTACAACAGGAGGACAAGCTGATTGTTCTTGGAGAAGGCGTCAGAAAATCGATCCGCCTGAATAGCCGCGTCTGACTGATTTACTGAGAGGGCTCCCTCAAGAATTGGTAGAGCTGTCTTTATTAATTTAGTTAATCACTTTATCTTCATTTCGTATTCGGAAATGGCATTTTAGCATATAGCTATCCACACAAGACTAGATCCCCCAAACCACCTTTCATGTATAAATTTCCAACGCTAACAGCACAGTATATGAAATTTTGGTGGGGAAGGAGCCAAGTGCTGCACTCATTTCTTGTCAGAAATTTACCGGCAATTATTGGTTTGTGATTGGTCGGCCGGTACCATAATTTCTCACGGTTAAAAGAAAAAAAGTTTCGAAGTTGAAAAATGAGAAGAAGTAAGAAAGTTTGAATGATTGCAAAAACCTTTGAGAGGCATTGAATTCGGCAGCAGATCTGTGAGCTTTCAAGGTGACAATGTTGGGTAAGATTCAATCATTCACCGCGTGCTTACTTTCCAAGTCCAGCCTCTTGGCCTCCAAGACCTTATATTACGGTAAAGTGGGCGCCGAGCTTTCCAAGCAAGTGTATTTGAAGGAAAAATTGCAACCACCTTCTATTTCTGATTTCAGGAGAGCCTACCTCGGCATTTACTATAAGAGCTTGTATTACGCAACGAAGCCCAATGATTTCATTGCTCTTGTGAAAACCATCAAGAAGGATGACGCTATCAGATACACTGCATACGTGGTGCAAATTTTGGGATTTTACTCTGTTGGTGAAGTCATTGGCAGAAGAAAGCTTGTCGGTTACAAAGACTACAATCACCACTAAAATTTGAACTTGCCTTAATGAGACATTATTGACGCTTTCCACTCTGTTATATTCATACAGTATATATGTACATATATATAATACATCAACAAATGCAAAGATAAAAAATGGAATAAAAAAATGGTATCCGTCATTGATGGTCACCTCACCAGTCAATTTTCTTCCTCCTCTTGTTTTCTCTTCTTGGAGGCATCTATCATACTCTGCTTGCGCTTTCTCTTCATTTTGTCCACTCGAGGTACCGTGCTGATTGGTTTGCGTTCCACACGGTTTTTGCCCTTTTTCAACATCTCCTTCTCCCTCTTGGACAGTTTTGAAAGGCCGTCCATCCATGGTGCGACTTCACAACCGCTCTGTCTCATAACGTTGATGATAGGCTTGATGGCTAGGGTGTCCAATTTTGTATAATATGTGACAGCTTTGCCTTTACGATTATTCCTACCAGTTCTCCCAATTCTGTGCACATAAGCTTGTGCTGTTGTGGGTACATCGTAATTTATCACTAGATTGACACCTTTAAAGTCGACACCACGAGCGAGTACCTCGGTACAAATCAAGCACCAAAGATCACCAGTCTTGAAACGTTTGATAATTTTATCCCTCTGCTGTTGTGTCCTCTCAGCGTGAAGAACGTCCACCTTGAGCCCATCGTACATTAGCTCGTGATAAAGCGCCTTTGCCCTTGCGATGGATTCCAAGAAAATTATGACGGGCGGTTTGAATTCACCTTCTTGTACCATCTGTCTGATAGCAATGAGTTTACCCTCTTCGTTGCCGCAATAAGTGAGTTGCTGATCAATGTTTACATTGGCACCTTCCTTGTGACCGATGATGACTCTAACCGGATCCGTCATTATACTTTGAGCAATCTCTTCCACGTTTGAAGGAATTGTAGCGGAAAACATCGATTTACGAAGCCTTGGATCATCACATGCATTCAAGATATCGTCGGTTTGCTCAACAAATGTCTTGTCAAACAACTTGTCAGCTTCATCAAATACGATATGTCTAACGTTAGAAAGGTCCAATGCCTCATTTCTTACCACATCGATGAGCCTCAAGGGGGTGGAGACAATGATATCATATTTTGTGCTACTAATGACTTTATTCTTTAGCTTGGCACTTAGGGAATTAGACAAAAGAGCCACTTGCAAAGGTCTTTTCTTACCCAGGAAAATTTTATGAGAAAGTTTAATACATTCAGTAAAGATCTGATTAGCCAATTCTTTTGTGGGAGAAATTATTAGTCCTTTTAAACCTTGAGTGTCTTTGCTGTCGATAATTTGTTGTAAAAGAGGTATTAAAAATGCCAAAGTCTTCCCAGAGCCTGTAGGGGCACATGACAATATATCACGCCCATGAAGTGCCAGTGGTATATCTTCACATTGAACGGGAGTAGGCTCTGTGAAATTGTTTTCTATCAAATTGTTCAAAAGTCTTTTGTCAAAAGAAAATCGAGTTACCAAATCCTTGAATGATTTAATCGGTAATGGCAGATCATTACCACTAACATTACCTTTATAAGACTTACGCAAAGCTCTGGCGTCCGCTTCATTTGTAATTATTGATTGTGGGACTTCCTCTTTTCCCTCTTCTTCTTCCACTTCATTGCCAGATAAATCTATCTGCCCATTCTTTCTCTCACTTTTCCAATGTTCCACATTTTTCATGATCTTTTTATTATGAAAGAAATCTAACTCCTTAGTTATGTTACCTTCATCCACTTTCTTGTTTGCATTATTATCTACCATGCCGAAATCTGCCGATTTGACGGCACCCTTTTGGTCTTTACGCAGAGAAGCGCCCCTAGTGAGTACTTTGAAGATATCCATGATCCACTTAGTCTTGGAAAGCGATGATTTCAAATGTTGTCTGTGGTGTATTATGTATAAGCAGCTCATCTCATCTCATCTCATCTCATCGCTTAATTTGAAAAATTTTGAGCATGTTGTCCGATCATCACCTGGTCGAGTCGGACATATAAAACAAACTATAGGCTTACATTCGGTACAATACATAGTACATGCTTTGATTATTAGGCGGTAAGATGGTCAGCAGTAGCTTCCTTTACCTTTTGATGCAACTCGGCGATTCTTTCAGCAGTGTCCATGAACAATTTAAATTCTTCAACAACCGTAGAGACCAGAGCGTTTAAACCTGTCTTGACAGTAAAAACATCTAAAGAGTCGTGGGAGTTTCCACCATGAAATCCATCAGTCCTTGAGCCAAAGATATCACTGTCAATGCCATTAACTGCGCTTTCAATATCAGACAATACTCGGAAATATTCATCAAGCTTGTTTTGGTAAGACTGTAGTCTGTGATGAAAAAATTTGTCCAACTCCATGGACGAAATTTTGCTACCAGGGGTTAGCAGTTGCTGTAGTATTGTCGCAAATATTTGTGTATCTGTTAGATTTGAATCCGTTATTTCTTTTATGGATGTTAATTTTTTTAGGTCTTGTGAAAGTGATTGATTAGCCAATGATTCATATTTCAATAAATACGCAATATCGCGGGGGACTGAGCCAATTAGTTCCTTATGGTCTGCTGTGTCTGCCTTCAGATGCTGCGAAATTTGCACTTGCCTCTGCACGTACTGATCCAATTGTTCTATTTCTTGGCGCAGCTGTGGAGGCAAGTCTACTATTCTTGTCATTGTCGTGATCGGAAGTTGAGATATAGAATTTATAGCCAATTGTTGAGGCAACGGTTGTGCGCCATAGAGATTCCCTCCTGCTAAATTTTTGTTGTTGTCAAATAAAGAGGCGCCTGCTGGTTTTGATCCAAACAGACCGCC
This sequence comes from Zygosaccharomyces kombuchaensis, assembly GCA_003705955.2. Lineage (NCBI taxonomy): Eukaryota > Fungi > Ascomycota > Saccharomycetes > Saccharomycetales > Saccharomycetaceae > Zygosaccharomyces > Zygosaccharomyces kombuchaensis. The sequence goes on from PPJZ02000040.1 coordinate 57,370, forward strand.
ACTTGTAGTGTTGTTGTTATTGCCAAGTAACGAAGTGTTATTGGTATTGTTATTCCCATTATTTCCAAAAAGTCCGCTATTAGGAGCCGAAGTACTGGTGTTGCCAAACAGAGACGTGCCCGCAGGTTTAGATCCAAAGAGACCCCCCGTAGTTCCAGTCGAAGTATTATTGTTATTACCAAAAAGTCCTCCGCTACCTGAGCCAGCATTGTTGCTCCCAAATAGACCCGATCCGCCAGTATTCGTGTTAGAGTTTCCAAATAGGCCTCCAGCACCTGTACTGCTATTATTGTTACCAAAAAAGCTTCCATTACTGGCATTGTTATTGTTATTAACATTACCGAACAGACCACCACCTCCAGTATTAGCATTGTTGGCACTTCCAAACAAACCACCACCGCCAGTGTTATTACTATTGCCATTGCCAAACAATCCTCCGCTTGTGGTACTGTTGTTATTTTTATTGCCGAGTAGACTTCCACCATTAGTGTTGTTGCTGGTATTTCCAAATGAGCCTCCACCACTTGTATTATTATTGGTGTTGCCAAAAAGACCCCCAGAACCTACATTGCCGCTAGTGTTTGATCCAAAAGGCCCTCCATTGGTACCGCCCTGTGCTGGTTTACCGAAAGTGAAGCCTGACCCTGTGCTGCTGCCATTAGCTGGCTTGGCGCCAAATAAACCTCCACCAGGGGTAGTGTTCTGGTTTTGGTTGCTAAAATTAAAGCCACCAGCCGTATTGCCACCACTGTTATTAGATTGTCCAAAGCTAAACCCCCCACCACCAGGACCCGTGGTGCCGGCATTATTGTTCTGACCAAATAAAGCACCAGAACTGCCGGCAGCTGCAGAAGCCGGTTTTCCAAAATTGAACATCGGAAATGCTTTGGTTTTCGAAGATCAAAATGCCACCAAACAGCTAATTGGTTTTTGCCAATCCTCTATTTCAATTGAAATCAGAATTAATTTTGGCACCTTCCTCTTAATTTCAAGATCTCTTGGAAAAACGCATTGTCGTGAATGATGATGATAATATGATCAACAATTTGATGGAAGGTTACTTTGCAAAAGGTCACGACAAGGGACTGCCAGTGACACTAACAGAGTTCTGCATAAAAATACCCGTAGTAACTGCTCGTTTTACATAATTTTCCTTCTTTTTCAAAAAGGGAATACCAATGAATCTCCATCGTCAAGTCGAAAATATGTTGTTTCCTTCTTTTCTTTTCTTTTCTTTTGTTCAATTTGTTACGTTCAAGTTCCTTCAAGTTCCCGAAGCCTTCGCCTATTCAATTGTCTGTTGAAACTGTATCTTTTTTGTCTATCTTTTAAGTTTCACACGAAAATGATCATTTTTGATGAAAAGACTTGACAAAGAAGTGACCCCTCGAGCGCCAACATCCTTCCAAAAATTTTGAAAAATTCACTATGGCCAGGCTAAATTGTAATGTTTATTTTTCTTTTTTTCGTTTTCTGGAACGTTCTGCTCGTTGTAGACTTCGTCATTCGAATAGATCCCACAATCGATTCAGTACTTGCGTATTAAGCTGTACGCATGCTCTTAATTAAGTCTAAGAAAGTGCGTGTAGTCCAAGATGCAAATTGGTCAAAAAAGTTTGATTTGACTCCTTGAGATATCAAACTCAAGTGGTATTAATTTAACCCAGTTAGCTTCATTTTTTTCTTTAATCTTTTAAGGAAATTGAACTTTTAAAAAAAATAAAGTAATGGCATTTGATTATGCCCTAGCCTTATTATTTTATTTGCTACTGTATCTTCTGTTTTGTTTTTAATTGAATATTTCAGGAGAATAAACTTATCCAAGGACAACTAGAAAGTTGAAAACAGAGACCATTTCAAACCTATCTTTGAAAAAAAGATAACCCTTGAAACAAAGTGTACACTTGTGGCAATTCTTCGAAGGTTTTCTTCCTCTTCAAGATGCATACTTGTATATGCCCTTTTATCATAAGAGTTACCCAGCCATTGATATGTAGTCGTGTCAATGTGGCAAAATTGTTGTTTGAATGAACGTGTCACAACAACCCTTCAAACAACACAATTGAAGGTTGCCAAGAGAAATAGAAAGTATTGCTATCCCTTTAATTAGGCATATTAAAGTATTTTGAAGAGCGGCAAATCTAAGAGTGTGAAGGATACAGCTTTCCCCTCAAGACATACAACATAACGGATATTTGCGTACATTTTTCGCTTTCAGACAATTGGATTAAAAAAAACTGTTATAACTTATAACACTAGCATATTTCAAAGATTTCACTGCATTTGCTTACTTAGCATTTAGTTTGTCATGGGTATTCCGAAATTTTTCAAATATATCTCCGAAAGATGGCCTATGATTTTGCAGCTCATTGAGGGCGAGCACATCCCAGAGTTTGACAATCTGTATCTGGATATGAATTCGATTTTGCACACTTGTACTCATGGGAATGACGATGATATAACAAAGCGACTAACCGAGGAGGAAGTTTTTGGGAAGATCTTTGTCTATATTGATCATTTGTTCCACACGATTAAGCCGAAAAAGGTGTTTTATATGGCTATAGATGGTGTTGCTCCTCGTGCAAAGATGAATCAGCAGAGAGCACGTAGATTCAGAACCGCCATGGATGCAGAGAAGGCACTAAAGAAAGCCATCGAGAAGGGCGAAGAAATCCCCAAGGGCGAACCTTTTGATTCGAATTCTATTACCCCCGGTACGGAATTTATGGCAAAACTGACCAAAAATCTCCAGTATTTCATTCATGACAAGATAACCAACGATTCCCGCTGGAGAGATGTACAAATCATTTTCTCTGGCCACGAAGTACCAGGTGAAGGTGAACACAAAATTATGGACTTCATCAGAAATATTAGAGGTCAAGAAACTTACAATCCGAACACAAGGCATTGTATATATGGGTTGGACGCCGATTTAATTATGTTGGGTTTGTCTGTCCATGCGCCCCACTTTGCCCTGTTGAGAGAAGAGGTGGTTTTTGGCAGGAGAGGCAAGAAGTCTACGAGTTTAGAAAACCAAAACTTCTATTTGCTGCATATCTCCTTATTGAGGGAGTACATGGAATTGGAATTTGAAGAAATTGCCGACGAGTTGCAATTCGAATACGATTTTGAACGTATACTGGATGATTTTATCCTTATAATGTTTGTTATCGGCAATGATTTCTTGCCCAATTTACCGGATTTGCATCTGAACATGGGTGCCTTTCCTCTGTTGATGAAAACCTTCAAAGAAGCATTGTTGCATGCAGATGGCTATATCAACCACAATGGTAAGATAGATTTAAAAACTCTGAAGCTTTGGTTACATTATTTGTCTCAATTTGAATTGATGATCTTTGAAAAAGATGAGATTGACGTGAAGTGGTTCCATCAAAGGTTACAAAACATTTCCATTGAAGGAGCGCATGAAAGAGAGCGTGCGGGAAAGAAGCTGTTGGCAAAACAACAGAAAAAGCTCGCAGGTTTTATTAAACCTTGGGTTCTTGAGGTAACTGCCGAAAGATACCCCGCTGACTTGCCAGAAGAAGAAATTCCAGCATTGAAGCTCACGGATAAAAGTATGGTTGAAGATTTGGATTTTCTAAAACAATTTGCGTTTGATTTAGGCCTGATCGTGACACATTCTCGATCCGACGATAGTTATTCATTAAAATTGGACATTGATGCTATAAATCCTGAGGAGACTGAAGAAATGCACGAGGGACGTCAAAGATCATTGAGGAAAACTCTTAAAAAATACCAGCAGGCAATTTTAGTCGAAGATCAAGAGGAGCTAGACCAGCAGAAAGATACATACAACCAAAGATTTATTGAATGGAAAGACAAGTATTACAAAGACAAGCTTGGGTTTAGCATACATGATACTGAAAAAGTACTTGATATAACCGAGAATTACGTGGAAGGATTACAATGGGTCTTGTACTATTATTACAGAGGCTGTGCCTCTTGGGGTTGGTATTACCATTATCACTACGCCCCCCGTATTTCTGATTTGGAGAAAGGTTTGGACCAAATCTTGGAATTTGAAAAAGGGAAGCCTTTCACCCCATTCCAACAGCTCATGGCGGTGTTACCTGAAAGATCTAAGAATTTGATTCCAGCTCCTTTTAGACCTTTAATGTTTGATGAAAATTCGCCAATTATAGATTTTTACCCTGCCGAAGTTGAAACGGACAAGAATGGTAAGAAAGCTGATTGGGAAGCTGTGGTTCTCATATCTTTTGTCGATGAAAAGAGGTTGATTGGAGCTATGGCTCCGCTATTGCCTAAGTTGACTCCAGAAGAGAAAGTAAGAAATGGGGCAGGAAGGGATTTGCTGTATACATTCAACCCTCAAGTGGATGAAGTTTACAAAAGCCCATTAAGTGGTTTATTTGCTGACATAGAGCACAACCATTGTGTGGCAAGAGAATTCATTCCTCCTAAAGTAGAACAACACCAGTTCCGCTACGGGCTCCTCCCAGATGCAAAAACTGGTGCAAACCTTTTAGCTGGTTTCCCAACTCTTAAGACTCTTCCATTCGATTACGAACTGTTGAATAACGATACGAGAGTTTTCAGCTCTCCTTCTAAAAATGAGTCCATGGTTTTACACATAAAAAATATCTACACCGAGAACAATTTGTCTCTCGACGTTTTGGCTAAACGTTACCTGAATAAAGTGGTCTATACAAGATGGCCTTATTTGATGGAGTCCAAATTGGAGTCTATTTTTGATGGAAATACTATTTATGAGAGCGGTCAGAAGTTTTCTGGGAAGAATTCTAAATACATTAGCAGACCAGCTGATGAAGGCGAGAAGAAACTATTTAGGAGTTTGGTTGGAAACATGAAAGGAGACTATAAATCTTCTAAAGCTTTAGATGTGGGCGGCATTCGAGTAATCATAAAAGTCCTACCGGGTGCTAATCTAGTGAGAGACAATAGGGGTGCTTACAAAAAAAGTTTTCAGCAAGAACCGAAGTATTACCCATTGCAACTTATGGTTGAAACCGTTGCTAACGAGGATGAAAGATACAGAGAAAAAGGACCGGTTCCAATTGAGCAAGAGTTTCCTCAAGGTTCACAAGTCATATTCTTAGGTGATTATGCTTATGGTGGGGAAGCAGTAGTTGATGGATACAGCAATTCTTCAAGATTAAAGTTGACCGTTCAGAAAATGTCCCTGAGATCTGAGCCAACAATCGGCAAAGAAAGGTCCAAAATTGATAGTAACCTTGTGAAATACTTTCCATCGTTTGTCGTGGCGAGGAGATTGCAGCTACACCCTTTGTTTTTGTCAAGAATCACATCTAGATTTCTGGTTAGCGATCAAACCGGTAAGAATATTAATGTAGGTATCGCCGTGAAATTTGATGCTCGCCACGAAAAAGTATTGGGTTATGCAAGAAAAAATTACAAAGGTTGGGAATATTCTAATCTGACCGTTGACCTGATCAATGAATACCGCAAAAATTTCCAAGGATTTTTCAACAAATTGGCTACTATTCAGGGTAGCCGTCTGCCTTCTGTTGAAGAGCTCTTTCCTGAATTTTCTCGTGATGAGTGCGCAAGGCTTTTACAAAGTGTGACAGCCTGGTTGAAGACTATGACCGAGAAGTTTGTGAATGTATCTTTAGAAAGTGATTCATTGACCAAATTTTCGATGCAAGCCGTGGAGGACTATATTGAGAAGTACTCTTCTTATCTGGAACAAACGGAAAAGAAGCAATTGGCTAAAGTTCCTTGTGAAGCAGTTTTGGATCCAAAATATTCATTTGCTTTGCTCCGGAGCCAGAAATTTGAATTAGGTGACCGTGTGGTTTATATTCAAGATTCGGGCAAAGTTCCACTGTTTTCAAAAGGTACTGTGGTTGGCTACACTACGCTAGGCATGTCTTTGTCGATTCAAGTGTTGTTCGATAATGAAATCGTTGCAGGGAACAACTTCGGTGGAAGACTCAGGACCAACCGTGGCTTGGGTCTTGATGCCTCTTTTTTATTGAATCTCACAAACAGACAATTTGTGTATCACTCAAAGGCTTCCAAACTGGCTTCTCATACAAAGAAAACAGCTGCTCCTATCACACAGAAACAGTACACTGTAGACGCGAAGAAAAAGAGGGCCCATGATCTATTGAGCCATATAAAGAAAGATGAGAACAAGCCTGGTGAGCCGGTGAAAGCGGAAGAAGGGAACAAAACTGATCCGCCCGCGGAAGAAAAGAAGATCACTTCCCCACAGCAATCTCATGTACCCCAACATTTTGTCCCAATTGGTACTCCACCAGTCAATCATGATGCCGCTAGCACCCTGTACAATGCAGTCTTAAACCAGTACTCTTCTACTGGCTTTGTGAGCCCCCATATTCGCGTTCCAGGCAACTCAGAACCAGCAGGTATTCCGTATCATGCGCACGCGGGCTACCCACCTCAGCCGTTTATGCCAATTCCCCCACATGCTATGGGTATGCCAATTCCACCATCGTATGGAGGGCCGATGCCTCCCCCACATTTGGGTCAATTCTCGCCACCGGCAGGTCAAAATGGCGTGTCCCCAATGGCAAATGTGGACCAACAAACGAGAAATAGCTTGAAGCAGGAAAGCCACCATATTTCCTCAACTTCTAGTGGTGACAAGCATTACAACACTGGCTTCCAAAATAGAAAGTTTTACGGAGAAAAACCTCATGAAGGCAAACCAGGTGGTGGCAACAAGCCCAGTGGTGGAAAACCGTATGGTGGTGGCAAATGGAATAAGGAAAGGAATGGTAACAAAGATCGTTTTGCGAAGGGGCAACCCGATTCTGATCGTAAAGTTGTTCGTAGCCACGGGAAGCCCAAACCAAAGCAGAATTCTCCCATGGGTGAAGTCAACTCCTGAAGAGAAGGCACCAAACACCTTATTATTTACTGATACAATAGCTACTCTAAATCTAGTAATCTTCCTGTAAGGTGAAGTCATGCACCTTTTTCTCTTTAAGCTCATTTTGTCTGGCAAACCACTTCTTTTCAAAACCGTTAGATCGATCAACACCATCCCATCTCCAGCCTGGGGCAATCCCAAACCTATTTTCTGGATAAAGTTTATCGTACAGCCTACGCCCCATAATTGAGATAGGCTCGTTATTTTTTTCTGCTGAGATATCGAAAGCTGTCGCGGGATCTTCAAAATTCATTCCCTGATTGTTCCTTTGCTTCGGTACTTGAGTTAATCCGTTTTGAATCATAAAAAGCTGGACTTCCCCCATATTTAACTCTTGTATTTTTTTCCCTTTCAACACTTCTCGAAGATCCTCTTCTTGTTTTTCCCTATCGATTATCTTTTGATAGTTCGCCACTTTACGTCCTCTTTCATCCCTGTATATGGTTTCTGAATTTTGAAGCTTGATGCCTTTCTTCATTTCCGCTATTTCTTTATCCTCAACTTGCCTTTCTACTTGGTCAGCCGTTTGTAAACCAGCATGTGCTCCTGAGGACAGCTTCGATGCACTTTCATATTTTTGATCATTTTCGTCTTGTTTATTGATCACTTCATTAGTATCCAAATTTTTCCACAAAGTCTTTCTTTTAGGACCCTTTAATTCTAATTTATTGAATGCTGGGGCATTGGTGGTGAACTTCTTTTGGGAGCTCTCTGTGATGTTCAAGAGACTGCCGGGCCTCTGCGCGCTCTTCTTCTTGGCTGAGTTCTTCTTTTTTGCCCTGTCGCCCCCTGAGCCATATGCCTCGTTCAGGTAACTGTGAAGTGACATAGTAAATGTTCTTACGTGAAAGCCTATCTTTTTATATCTTTTCCAAGGAGAGCTGTTTTTACTCATCGCGAAGTTCCGAATGATTTAAGCGATACTCTCCAGTTTACACGCTTTCCTTCCAACAACAAAAGGCCATCGGGGAAAAAAAAAGTTAAATGCGGCTGCAATCAAATCTCCCAGTGCTTCTGAAATTTGACTTGAACAATCTTCTGGCAGTCCAGAGTGATGTTACTACTCTTATATCGAGGCGGGTGCGAGAGCTGTTAAACAAGCCGGGAGTTAGTTGTGATGAATGTTCAGCGGTTGAAGAAATATGCGATTGTAGTAGCAACAGAAACATGTCTGTAATCAAACATGGACCTCCCAAAGAGGAAGAAGAAGAAGAGGACAGTGAGGCCTTCATACTTACACAATTTGATCAGCGAACGAGAGAAAAATTGCTGAGTCAAGAAAATGAAGAATTGATAACCATGCAAGCTGGTCTTCCCAAACCTGATATAAGCTCACCTTTGAAAGAAAGTCAAAGTTTGCCTGAACCCCTTGGTAACTACGCTGAAAATGATCACATGGAATTTTGTAAAGAACAAGAAAAGGGCGATCGGTCGTCGCAGAAGAATACTGAATCCAGGCGGCTGCCGAGGGATAATTTATTTGCCACAAAGAAACTATGCGTTAGGCCTCCAGTAGTAACAATAGCATCCATAAATTTTAATGTCAACCCATTAACTGGAAAGCCATGGATCTTAGAAGATTTTAAACGGAATGAAGACGTCAATTGTATCAGGAAAGGCCAAAGGAACGCCAAGTTGCAGAAATTTTATGCAGGAGGACGTCCACCATCAGAAGTTGGAAGACGTTCTTTAAAAGACAAAAGGATGGAGGAAAATCTAGAAGATGATTTTTGTGAGTTTGATAATTTAAGGGAGAGGTCGCATTCACCTCCGGGCTTTGGGAGATTAGATTTTCCCAATACTCAGGAAAGATTTGACGACAAGAAAAAATCTCAAAGTATTATTTTCCACAAAACAAAGTGGAGGTTTCGCGAAGCTACCTGCAATACTATACCCCCGCAAGAAAGGAAGTATCTTTTTAAAAATGAAAGTTTAAATGAGATTATTGATAATGGAACTTTTGAGTGGAATGATGCTGAGTTGCAAATATATATGCGATAATGATAGATTAGTTCAATCATATATACAAGGTAACGATGCAATTTCATCGCGCAGTGGAATTTCATGACTTGTCGGACGCAATGCTCTTCAAATACTTATGAAATTTGGAATAAACTTCATAGTTGAAAAAGGAAAAATTGCTGTCGAGATCAATAAATACTTTGGCTACTTGACAACTTTTGTAATAGTAGTTCAAATAGTTGCTACTGTAAGGATCTACCGTGGGGCTGAAGAAGCCTGTTTGGTAAGAATCTTCAGCATGTGTTGGTTGAGAAGATGCGTTGAGTTTCTTGAAAAAAGAGGTGAATGAATTTGCAACGTTTGGAAATTCTTCGTCAAAATCATGAATATTATTATCATTCTTCTTAGGCATTGGGACAAGACCTTTGAACATTTCATAAGCTGCCAGCGTGAAACCAAATTGCGGTGAGCTTCTAAGCACACGAGCGCCACCACCTTTGAAAAAACTTTTGAAGCCTTCTTCCTTCATGATAGTGCGTGCCGCATGAAGAATACCGTCATAACTGACTTCCCCCTTACGTGGAACTATCTGTAATCTAGTCTTGATCACGTCACAGGGAGTCGTCAAAAACGCTGCTGGCATACCGGCCAAAGCACCAGAAAGTAACAATTCCCAAGTCTTCAAGCGACTTCTTCCTGTGTTGCTCTGAGGGTCCAAATTAAAAACACTTTTCTTAACGTGTGCATAAGTTGGAAAATAAATAGCTGAGAACGGCACATCTCTCATAAGACATGCAAGAACGCCCTTGTAGAGACCAACAAACCCCAGTTTCCTTACAATACCCAACGCATTAGTTTGGGATTGGTCCAAAGTTTCTTTGGAATATTCGGATTTAACTTGCAGCCTAATTTTAACGACTTCTAACGGGTTGGTGAATATGACTTGACAAGCGCCCGCACAAGCACCTGATAAGATCTCCGATTTGACGCTAATTCTCCCAGCTTTGTCGGTCAGAGTTTTCCTCATCATGTCATTGACGGTCAATTTGATGGCCTTTTCTGGAGCGACACCTAATAATTGAGGACCCAATCCAGAGTAAAGACCCTTTATACCGTCTCGGGAAAAGGCTTTTGAAAAGCAATCAAACGAATTTTTGTACAAGGAAAGTGCTTTCTGAGCTTGCATTCTTGTTTTGACTAAGTCAATAGGATACACAACAGTAGCTCCAATGCAACCTGCTACTGAACCAAGTGAAAAATTATAAATGGAATCAAAAATTGGGTAGAAATAGTAATTGGTGTAGAGTGCCTCTTGTTGAATTCTGCGTAGCTCCATTTGATGCACCAAGTCATTTAAATAGTTAGGATTCAAAATCTTCATAAAATCTTCCGTAGTTAGATTGTACCAAAAACGACCCAAGTCAGCTCTGGGAATAAAAAAATCGAAAAAACTAGTTGGCTTCTCGGATAAGGACTTATGCACGGCTGCGCTCTGATGGAAGCCCTCGACGAGCTCTTGATAATTATTGTTGAAAAGTTCCAATTGCTTTTGACGTTCACTGACACCATGGACATATTCATTCTGTAAAAAGTCTTCGATCCGAGAATCTTCATGATGTAAATGCATCCTCTTACGCCTATTGTTTTCCTTAGAGTTGGCCACCATGGAAAATAGCAGATTAATTTGCGAGGGGGAGAATTCAGTAATGTTGTTAACCTTATTGTACTGTGTATTCAAAAGTTGCATGAAGTCAAGTTTAGTAATGGGGAGTTCTCTAAGGTCTCTTTCGCTAAAGTCGTTGAGCGTAGCATACCTAATCAGAGCCTGATTAAGCAAATCAAAATTTTGAAAAAGGTAAAAGATGTCTTTGAAAACGTTGAAGGCAATGGCATTGTTGTTGGACTTGATCAGATCGGTGTTAGTCAAATTTAGGGATTCAAAAACGTCTGTCGAAATTCTATGTGAGTAAAACAACCTCAGGAGATATATCAGTTGATTCTTGTTCAATGTCAAACATTTTTTAATTGGATCCATGTGAGCCAATTTACTGAATCCAATAAACAGCTTTTCATCTTTAAGGTCATTTTGCAAAATGGTCACTATTGAGTTGAGACTCAAGTACGGGCCTTCTTCAAAACCATAGGGATAGCACTCATAATATTTCAAGAACTTTAATTGATTCCAATCCAGAAATAACTTGTTCTTTATGGCAAATTCGTCCTCGGAACAACTGCGCAGCAGCTTAATTGTATCCTTGAACTGATCTAAATTGAGTAACAGGTCATCAAAACTGAGAAACTTATTTCCATAATTGATGGACTTCACCCTAACATCATCGGCAGCCATTCCTGGTTTAACCGCGGAGTTTTTAATGGCATGTTGCATTTCTTGTCGGCGCTTTGCCCTGATTCTTTCTACATCAAACTTACGGAAAAACTCATAAAGTATAATCAGATGATAATTTTCACATTCAAGTAGATTGTTGAAATGGAACCAATCGTTAATGTTCAAATAGCCCTTGTTCGTTTCATCCAGGGCAAAAAAGATACATCCAAACGCGTCTGGAGGAATTTGGTTCAAATTGAAGGAATGATCGGTGAATCTTGAGTAAAGTGTTTTAGAACTGGAGATCAAGTTCACAAAATCGTTATATCGAAGAATTAATTGTCCATTTTTATCCCCATCTGAAGTGGGCCTTTGTATCTGTGAAATGTCAGTTGCGAACTTTTGAAAAATCTCCACCTGCTGGAGTTTCTTCTCACTGAACGAGTTCGCTTGTTCCATCACCTATTGCTGTAATTCGGTGAGCATTCCAAAATTAACCTCCGATCACGATTGGATTTTTTATATTGGCGACTTGAATTCAACCAAGTGAAATGAGATGAATTTTCAGAGAACTTCGCAATATTTTTCGAAAAAAAAAAATAGAGCACGCCGAAACAAATTGAAACGTTACAATAATGATCCAGCGATAATCTGCTAAGGAAAACAGATACGTTGTACGTGAGCAGCAAACATTTGTTAAATAGCTAACATTTTCTGTTTTTTTTTGCTTTCCGTTTTATTGGTCCGATTTTTTCTTCATGATGACAACTAGATCTTGACTTCCTGTGCTAAAACCCCCTTATGCATAGTAATTGGAGTCATCCCAACAGCTGCAGTTGCTTAAGTTCACTTTTATAAGTGAAAGTCTCAATTTCATTTTCGTTTATGATGTACATCATCATTATTAAGCGTTAGAGTGTTTGTGCGCGACCTTCCGGGGTGCACAATTGATGAACTATTTTATTCACCGCCTACCAAGGTGCATGACTTATCGTTGAGTTTTTTCGAGAAAGACATCGTGTGATGAGTGCTAGTTTCCCAAGAAAAATACTGTGTAAGTGCTAGCCGTTTATATTGAGAGGAAAACGAGCCACGGAAGTTCGTAGTAATTTTATCAAAAGTGGTTAAGTTAACTAATAAATTACCGAGATCACTGGAAATTAGCGTCAAGGAAAAGATTCAACGACGGACTAATTTCGGGAAGGCAACCACGATTTGTTTAAAAATCCAATAATAAATTTTGTAACAAAAAAGCTTGTAAATCTAAGCGATGCTTTCGAAATATATTGAGAACAAGAGATCATCTTGTCTCTTCCCCTCGAAATATTTTTACGGATGGTAAAAAAATGATTTCATAAAATTCAGAATATTTTCATACATCTTGCTTCGTTAAAACCTACTGATTTATATACCGATCTGAGAGGCCACAGTGCTACTACAGACCCAGTGCTACACCTTCGTACTGGCTGGAGGTATTTACGTACAATTCCTCAGCGTCACTAAACAATCTCTCCATGTTGGTCACGAGCCACTCCAATAAATGTTCTGTCTGCCGCACGATCAATTGACAGCTTTGAGCGTCCATCGTCGTCGAAGCCATAAGATCTGGAAGTGCGCTGATCAACCTCAACAGGTGTATCGGCCCATAGATTTGAAGCACGCTCATGTTATTATATTTTTCTTTCTGCAAGAGCTCCTCGTACTGCAACCTTTCTAGTCTGTACAAAAGAAGCAGTGGAAGACTGCGCTCAAAATACAACCGCAGCCCCAGGCAATACTCAGATAGTTGTGACTGTTGTGCGGGAGACTCTAGCTGTGATGATGCGAAATCTTCATACTCTTTCAGAGTCTGGTCCACGGCCAACGTGGGCGAAGGAAGCTTACAAACCTTCTTATCCTTCGTCACGTACTCCCAGTCATCAACGAGTAACGATTTCAATTTCACAGGAATGTGCAGGGTGATTTTTGGGGCACTCCCCTGCGGTAATGGTGTGGTACCGGCAGTGGTGGACACACTAACCGCATGAGACCCAGATTTACCACTATCACCAGAATTAGAAGAGGATCGCCCTGATGCTGGTCTACCGCTTTCGGGCGGCCTCCCCCGTCTGGGCGCACTCTCCTTACGCCTCTTGGCATCTTGTTGCTGCTTCTTCAATTCCCTAGCCTCCTCCAAAAGCCTCTGTTTCAGTGCCAAGTTCTCTTCACTGTACTCATGAATTCTACCCAATCCAATCCACTCGTCCCATGTCGATTTCCAGCCTTGATAATGCACAAAATAACATGCTTGACCAGCAAATGCTTCGGGAACACTTCCCAGAGCTCGCTCATCCTCCGATAACTCTTCCTTGTGACTCATCGACACAGATATCTCATGTCCATCTTGCACCAGTGAAACATTCTGAGAGGTCGGATCCCACACCCTCAGGATTTTGGCCTCATATAGCATTGGGCCATGGTACGCCAGACACCTTCCGCCCAATTCAAACATCGATCGGCAGCCTTGTTAACTCGCTAATGTGACCTCTTGATACTAGTTAACGTTTTTCTTGTCCGTTGATGATGACTGTTCTTTTCCTTGTTCAGGGAACACATGAAAAAATACAAAATACTCAAGACCCTCCGCAAAATGCGAACGTTAAAGGACTAAAAAGTCAGAATAGAGGTGCGAAAGAGCCGATAGGAAGTCATTGGATCGTGTAATTAAAACTGCAGCGTTGGTTTATCAGGAGTGGACGGTTTGGTGTAGAGAAAACAGCTTAAAAGTTGGATTTGTACAGGAAAGCTTTCAATGTCCCACTCGAGCCAGCATGTGGTGGGGATCCACTACGCTGTAGGTAACAAGATTGGCGAGGGCTCATTTGGTGTCATTTTTGAAGGAGAAAACATTTTGAACAATGGTTACGGTGGACGTGAGGATGAATTTGGGAAACGCACTGCGGAGCCCGTGGCTATCAAGTTTGAGCCTCGGAGGTCGGACGCACCGCAACTCAGGGATGAATTTAGAGCTTACAGAATTCTGAACAATTGCAAAGGTATTCCACATGCCTATTATTTTGGACAAGAGGGGATGCATAACGTTTTGATTTTGGACCTTTTGGGCCCGAGTCTGGAGGATCTGTTTGAGTGGTGTGGAAGGAGGTTTTCCGTCAAGACTACTTGTCTTGTTGCTAAGCAGATGATTGACCGTGTAAGGACCATTCATGAACATGATTTGATATACAGGGACATCAAACCGGATAATTTTTTGATTTCACAATTTCAAAGGACAATGCCTGACCAGCAGGTAATCAAAAGCGTAGCATTGTCAGCCAATGGTGATCCTAATCTGATTTATATGGTAGATTTTGGCATGGCGAAACAGTATCGGGACCCTAGGACAAAGCAGCACATTCCCTATCGTGAAAGAAAATCATTAAGCGGGACGGCGAGGTACATGTCGATCAATACGCATTTTGGACGCGAGCAATCTAGGAGGGATGATCTCGAGTCATTGGGACATGTGTTTTTCTATTTTTTGAGAGGTTCGTTACCTTGGCAAGGCTTGAAAGCTCTCAATAATAAATTGAAATACGAAAAGATTGGCCTCACAAAGCAAAAGTTGAACCCTGATGAACTCCTTATGGACTCCATTCCACCACAGTTCGGTGCATATCTGAAATATGCGCGCTCTTTGAGGTTTGATGAGGAGCCGGATTACGACTATTTAATCTCCCTCATGGACGATGTGTTACACTGTATGGGTATGGAAGACGATGGTCATTATGATTGGATGGATCTAAATGACGGTCAAGGTTGGAACATCAAAGTAAACCAGAGGGCCAACTTGCATGGCTATGGAAATGCTGCTCCTAAACACGATCATCAGAACGCTAATGCGTATTCCAGTGCAGAAGGCAACGCCAACGCAAATGGCAATATTCCCAATGATACTGGTACTGGTAACAAGCAAGGTGGTATCAGTGGTGGTGCCGTTTATGGCAACATTTCAAAAAGTAGACCACATTCCAATCATCGCAACTCTCTAACTTACGCTAGGCAGAAGCTACGGCTTGCTAACAGTTCCTCAGGAGCGGGAACCAACCCTCCATCGCACCTGCCTAACCGAAACAGAACCTATGATTCCATGGGGAGCCGTGTGCTCAAATCGTCACCTAGCGGCGTGTACAACGACTATAGGTCTGCTGGCATGAACACAGATGACCCCAATGCGCTGAACTACCAGAGGCAAATGATGCAACGACAGCAATATGCGCAACAGCATCAGCAGCATATTCAAAGATCCGAAGGGGACGAAGAAGAGGATGATGATTTGGGCTTTTGCTCGAAGTTTTGCTGCTGCTGGTGCTGATATAGAGCAGGACCCAGGTGACTATTCATCTGTGGCTACCGATTTATTGCATGCGTATGATCAAAAGGTGAAGAAGTTGGAACAGAATTTGTTTCCGTCACCATGATATTTCACTTCCTTTGGTCTGTTCTCGTTCCACGTAGATCGTGTGCGCAGCGCGTAATAAGAGGATAAAGGCTTGTGTTGAAATTTGTAATATTTTCTTCCACTACAACTTTAATCTGTTCCAATATCAGCACATCATTCAATTGACTAATGCGAAGCGATTTGAAATCCTTCTAATCGTTATAACTTCATGCACCTAAAATATGTACTTTCCAACACTACATACATCACTTTGGAAAACAATAAGACAAAATGGTCCCATTGCTAGCGAATCGTGTCACCCAAAAATACAAAACAACCCAACTCCTTCACTTGCTATAGCAAATCTGCAGAGGTTCTCACTATGCCCCCTTCCAATGCAATATCACCATCTTGGGACGGTAAGATAAACGGCTTGTTGTAATCCAGTGGCTCATGTTCGGTTTCCGAGTTTAAAGTGTAGGAAGAGTTATCGTCCAGCCAAACGGAGGAGGAACGGGAAGAAACGGAGGAGATCTCGGATGACATTAGAGTAGATTCTGATTCGTCGTGAACTCTTTCTCCGTTGTAATGGTATATGGGTCCAAAGCTGTACTCTTTGGGAGAGGTCTCACTCTTGACTTTCTGCACGGGGCATTTGACCTGACAGATTTGGTGCAACCCGAGTTCCTGTGAGTCCAAGGTAGCTAGTGACCCGTCGCCCATGGTGCCCATTAGAACAGATCCATGGACTCTGTTAGTAGATTCCGCATATTTGGTGTGACCGCCGTTGACAACAATGCTACCGCACTGACTTATTTCGTGTATTTTCTCCTGTTGTGCGCTTTCCATAAGAATGGAGTTGAATCCCTGTGCTAGGGTGCATTTCTTTATGCCCGCCAAATGGTGCAAGTCCCATGAGATAATGTATCCCTGATCATCACCGGTGTACAACGTCTTCGTGGGTTCGTCGTATTTCAGCGACTCAATGCACCCCTTCATGGGCATGATATCACACTTGGTTTCTCCACTAGTTGCCCTAATGTCCCATATCTTGGCGACGTCGTTAGAGCAGTTCACAACATGGAATTCGTCAATCCAGACACAGTCTCTTGAAACATGCGATTGCATCGGTGCTCGCATTGACCCCGAGGCAGCTGTAATGTTACTATCTGGAATGTATAAATTACCACCGTGACTTCCGCCTCTCAAATCTAACAGTGCAATACCGCTGTTACCAAACTGTGAACCGCACAATGCCATCACATAAGGGTTGCGAAAATCATTAATCGCAAAAGATTCCAAGCCAGGGAAGCTCTGCAAATATTGTGGGGCCTTGGGTCTAGTCGATTCATAAATGAATAAGGAGTCATTGATGATAGAGGTGAATCCTGAGCCGGCCCAGGGTTCCAAATGGCGAATGGGCAAAGATTCAAACGACTGTAACCAATTGTCTAAAGTTGCAGGGCTATTGCGTCTCAAGTATTTACCATGGTTATATCTCTTCACAATCTTAGCGTTGCCATTCTCCCTGGATGTGGATATTAAATTGACAACACCATCTTGGTGACCTGCTAACAGCAGCTGGTCATGTTCCTCCACATAATCAGCCGTGTATTCCAAAGGGGACAGCAATGATGCTGACATGATGGGTTTGCCTGGAACAGTGATTGATTGTAATTCGTAAAGTTTAGTGGGGTCTCTAGCACAGTCTTGACTCAACTCGTAAAGCTTCAGATTGTCTTTACTTTCCTTGTTCGAGATTAACAACGAATCACGAACGATTGAGAGGTCCGTGGGCAACGAAGTAGACGTTATTTCGGGGTTTATCTTCCAAAACTCGGATTTGAGCTTTTTTGTCAGATAGTGATCATTAAACTCATCCGAGACTTTTCTCAAAAGTGGTGAACCGATACGGGACGTATCATGAATCCAGGATTTGGCATGGTGGCCACCGCTGGCACTATCTTTGTTGCGAGAAAAAGCATTCGTCTTTACACTAATCGCAGGTTGGCGGAAAACGTTCACTGGTTTATAGTAGGTCTCCATAGCTTCCGGTGGATCATTTAATAAAGAAGTCAAAAGTTTTTTATAACTTTGGAAGTTCCTGTCCCATTATATATCTCGACTCTCACTTATACTTCAAAATGGCCCAGCCATCTTCAGCGGCAATTCTAAGCTTGAGCACCAGCCATAACCAATAAACAAACAAACATCTTGGGTAAACAACAGCACCATCTATGCTGGAGGAGAATGTAAAAAATCGTAGATTTTGGTGTTTCGTCGATATTTATTATTATTGTTATTGTTGTTGTTGTTTATTGATAAATAACCGCCATGCTGGTTTGTTTATTTTTCAATAGAAAGCAAGCGTCACTACTTACGCTCATATACTATCACTGTACACGCAATTTATGTATCTCCTCATACGGCACTCATAGGTTACGGACATTATATTTCAAGAGGGCATCATGTGACTGTGACCGTGATACAGCTAAATCTTTTATTTATTTGTAAACCAATTATTTCAATTATGCAGATGTTTTTGAGAGAAAATATACAATTTGCACATCATGTCATGACTTAGCGTGAAGCAGCTATTGTACATCTCGTAATAAAAAATGCTTTAACTTCAGCAACCTATTTCGAACATAAAATTAGAATCGCTTTTAGATGGTCGAGAGTAGCGGGTGCATTTCAAATCATTCTTACTAGTGGTTGGTGACCCACCCTAGCCAAGCGTAATTTATCTTCACTACAAAAATTCAGTTGCGGCTAACATCTCGCTGTGGGGGTCAGGGGTAGTTGTGTGACGGAGTGTCTCAATTAGGAGAGCGGCGACAGCGGGAGCGGTTAGGCTTTCCGCTTGACGTTCCGCTTGAGCTTCAGCTTGAACTTCCGCTTGACTGGGAGAAGGCATGCAATGATGGAACCAATTGATTAAGGCAAGTTCCGCCTCCTTCCTCTTGGCAAAATCATATATAAGTATGTGCGAACTGCTGGGCTTCTTGCTGATATCTCAATGAGTCTAAGTGGCCATCAAACCATCAAACCATCAAATCATCGATCATCAATCATCAAAATTACACAATGTTTAGAACATCTATGAGAATGAGCAAGGCGTCTCTCAGTGCTGCCTTGCGTCGTACTTCCGTGTGTCCCAGCTTTTCTGGTGTTTCCAGGGCTTTCTCCACGTCCCCTCAAGCCATGGCCAATGGTAAAGTCTTGCTAGTTCTTTATGAAGGTGGTAAGCATGCCAAGGAGCAGAAGAAGTTGTTGGGTTGTATCGAAAACGAGCTGGGCATTAGAGACTACATTGAGTCCAAGGGTTATGAACTGGTCAGCACTACGGACAAGGACCCCGAACCCACTTCTGCCGTGGACAAAGAATTGAAAGACGCAGAGATCGTCATCACCACCCCCTTCTACCCCGCGTATATCACCAGATCCAGGATTGCGAATGCTCCCAATTTGAAATTGGCGGTTACCGCCGGTGTTGGATCTGACCACATCGATTTGGAGGCTGCTAACGAGAAGAAAATCACCGTCGCAGAGGTTACTGGCTCCAACGTGGTCTCTGTTGCCGAGCATGTCATGACTACAATCTTGGTTCTGGTGAGAAACTACAACGGTGGTCACAGACAGGCCGTTGGCACTGAATGGGATATCGCAGGCGTAGCCAAGAATGAATACGATTTGGAGGGCAAAGTGATTGCGACTGTTGGTGCTGGCAGAATTGGCTACAGGGTCCTCGAGAGATTGATTGCATTCAATCCTAAGAAACTATTGTACTACGACTACCAAGGGTTGTCGCCTGAAGCGATTAAGAAATTGAACGACATGAGTTTATTGGCCAATGGCAGAGGTGACATCGTCCAGAGAGTCGAGAAATTGGAAGATATGGTCTCCCAGGCCGATGTCGTCACCATCAACTGTCCATTGTACGAGGGCTCCAAGGGCTTGTTTAACAAGGAGTTAATCTCGCACATGAAGGACGGCGCATACTTGGTGAATACCGCTAGAGGTGCCATTTGCATTGCGGAAGACGTCGCCGAGGCAGTCAAGTCTGGTAAGTTGGCAGGTTACGGCGGAGATGTCTGGGACAAGCAACCAGCTCCAAAAGACCACCCATGGAGATCCATGGAGAACAAGGACAGCAACGGCAACGCGATGACGGTGCATATTAGCGGTACATCTTTGGATGCCCAAGCTAGATACGCTCAGGGTGTCAAGAACATCTTGGAGAGCTATTTCACTAAGAAGTTCGATTACCGCCCACAGGACGTGATTGTCACCGAAGGTGCCTATGCTACCAGATCATACGGTAAATCGAAATAGATAACCGCAGCTGTTGACTGATAACCCGAAATATGAATATTCAAACATCCAGCAAAAAAGTATATCAATCGTAGTGTTTATACGTACATAAAAGAAAAATTATCTTATGATTGCTAGTAATAGTGATTCTGGGGGTATTAAAGTCACTGTTGGGTCGCCTCATATAAATATTTATGATATCTATTTATGTAAGGACTGCCGCTCATACAAGTACCTCTCCTTTGTTTCGAATATATGTTATTACTGCTATTATTTTTTTATAAATTTTTGAAGTTTGATTTTAGCAAAAGGTTCAATACCTAGACTTCTTTTTGGGGATTTCAATAGTATCAGTTCAAGTTAAATTAGCAGAGCTTCGCAGTGTAGAATGTTGCAAAAGTTTTTTCATCTATCTCAAAAATTACAACCGAATCGCTACTAACACGGCGCTTTTTTTCCTGTTTCCATCATTTCTAATACTCCTTACTTGCAAACACCTTTAATTCAATACCGCCCTCTTCAGATGCTTTACAAATACGTAAATATAAATGTATGCGCGTACATATTAACTAGGGCTTTAAAACACAAATGAGGGCATGCATACCTGGAATTGTGATTAACGCCTCGTTAAATATGATATAATAAGTATGCGTTCAAGATGATACTCAATGTATATCGTAGTACATGACGTATAGTTTTATCATTTACTACGAGGGCGACCCTTTGTTGGAGAAAGTGAAGAAAAAAGTTGATGGGGCCCACCACAACTAGGCTCATTTAATCAGTAAGTAAATCTATCAATCATATCTTTACGATTCACAAAGTGAGTGAAGTGAAACATAGCAAAAAAAATAATAGGTTCTGGCACCGTAATATAGCTCCTTATCATCCTTGTAGGTGCTGTATCAATTTGTTGATTGTTTCTCAGCGGTTGAATTTTACCAGGTCAGTTGAATATTTAACTAACACCCTCAGTATGACCACCGTCAACGAGCAGATTCTCCCTCCTTACTACTACTATGTGGATCCAGATACTGCGTACCAGTCACAGAGACCGAATCCATTTGACGACCTAATATCAGTGTACGGTTTGGAGGACCTTTCACATCAAGTAGCGCGCACCAATCAGGACGGTACCAAGGCTATCAAACTGCGTAAATCATACAAAAACCAGATCCAGGACCTTTCAGGAAAATTTGCCACAATACCGACGAGAGAAAATGGTAAGGGTGGTGAAGTTTCTCATATTTTGTTCCAAAATAACCCAGATATGATGCCACGAGTGAGGAGAGATCCGGGTATGTCTCTCGAACAGTATCATGCGGCCTTGAAGAATGGTGATAGAGTGCTATTTGAGGCACCCGCTATGGATTGGGACGTATGTAGGGCTGTGTTATCGCAATTCGAGAGGTCTTATCCCACCGAGTTCCAGGGACAGGGCTTTCATGTGGATGATCTGGCGTTTGATCTGGATGGCACTGGTAAGTCGAACTCCAAAAAGCGTAAGGTGAAGTCCAATGGTAGCTCTATGGCTACGCCGAACAGCGACATGCAAGATGATGTCAAGCGTAGGAGGCTCGAATAACTCTTACACACGCTCGTATAAGTAGAATGATAGATAGATGAGTACACATTTTTGGGCTACATGGGGTAAAAAAGATGAAAGGGGCTTTCACCTTCTTTGAAAGTCTCTTAGATAGTTTCCAAGCTTTTGGGCGCCTTGTTCAATGGCATTTTTCAACATTTGCAAATCATCCTCATCGCCCAGGTTGATATCTATGAGGGCATTCTTGGCATGCGGGTCCGTTTCTCCCGTTTCGTCTTCTTGCCCCTCACCGAAATATGACGAAGAAGATATCGAAGTCGCGTTGTCAAATGTCTTGAGCTTGTCCCTAGCCTCCCTAGATGCTTCTTCGTCATAGGTACCCCTACCAAACAGTTGGTCCGAGGAGATGGCCTTTTGGCCACCGTAACGAGCAGCTATCTTCCCCGTGTACCTGGGGCCCGCTGCTGCCACACGAGTTTCCTTCTGTTGTTTAGACAATTGATCCGCATCATTCATGGTCATGCCAAAGCCAAGTTTGGCAAATTTAGGTTTTAATTCTTCCACAGGACCCTGCCCAGGCTGGTCGAATGAATCATCTTCGAAGAATTCTTCCTTCTTGAGCTCACGAAAATTGTCCCCTTCCTCGTCAAACGCGCTAGATGATTTGTAAGAGACCTTGGGTTTCCTACTGCTCAAGTCCTTGGATTTCTTTTCCACCTTCTCTTGTTCAGCCTCCTTTTCGAACTGATCAAACAGGTCGTCAGCCTCAGATTTGTCTACTCTATTGGCAGTCGTTCTAGTAGGTTTCCGGCTTGAAGACAGAATTGAATGTTTCTTGGCCCCATTGGCTCCAGCAGTTGCACCGGTGGCAGTCGGTTTCTTCCTGGAGCTCGAAAGGATGGAGGATTTAGGTTTAGCAGCTGTAAATCCTGAGGCAGTCGGTGGTTTGGGCGAAGATGCTGCAGAACTTTGACGTGACCCAACAGAGGCCGTCGATGGCTTTTGCCAATTGGCGAAAAAATCGTCCACACTATTCTCCTTCGAGCCTGGTTGTGACGAAGATGCAGATGAACCGTTGGCCACTTCGTCGTCGCCAAGCACAATCTCTTCGGGATGCTGCTCCATGTCCTTCTCCACTCGGTGATCTAAGTGTTGCTCGTACTTTTTAGCCACTGAACTCGTGTATTTGGCACGAGCATCCACATTAGAAGTATTCAACAGTTGTTTGCCATTGTTCTTAATGAAATATTCACGGGCACGATGGTTTCCACCCAATTTGAACCGACGCAAGTTGTTAACAGTCCATTTGTCCAATGTACTAGACTTCACAAAGGTAATGTGGACCCCCAGATTTCTATGCGTAGCAGAACATTGCAAGCAGAGCATCACACCAAAAGGAACGGACGTCCATGTCGGATTCTTGTTACCACAGTCAAAACAAACACGATTCTCCAATTTAGAAGCCAGCCTCTGGAAAACCTGTTGAGTGACCTCTTTCGAAGCAATCAATTCACCTTCCTCGGCACTCATGGTGAAAAGGGAAAATTTGGTGCGCTCTGAGGAATTCTCTGACAGTTGTCCTTCTATCGAATTCAGATTTACCGTGACATGTTTATATGCTTTTGTCGATTTGGCGAAACTTTAACTCATCGTGTACGTGTATTCATCGATGTCCGGTGGGAATACCGGACAATCGCTTTAGACGTAGCATGTTTGTCAATGTGATAATAACCATATAGTCCAAACCCATTCGACATACTAAGCTCTTGGAGTGATATAGCGGGGGAAAACGTGTAGCATTTGAGTTGCTATTTGGCTGATTTGTCTGACTTTTATGGGAGCAAAAAGAGAAGTATTGGCACATGCACACATTTATTTCAATTATTCACTACAAAACATTAAACAATGATGCCCAGATTATGCTAGTGGAAGTTTGAATACTTGAAAAAAAATAGATTAAGGGTTTTCAACAACTCATTGTATGCTTCTTATAACGCTCTAATAGTTCCTTGAATATTCCCATCCTCAATTATTGTCAAAATTACAGTCATAGAAGTGGCACGCAATTCTGAATTTGCATCAATGCCAATTAAAAAAAAGAATGAAGGTTAAATTGGAGCCTCAGATTAAGTGTTTATCTTCGAATTTGACTAAAAAAGAGGTGTTACACCTATTTTTCTCCACATATAGACCTAAAAATATAAGCTCTTGGTAAAAAAAAATAACTAAATAGATTTAACAAAAATAACAAAACTAACAGAAAGTACCAGACGGAACTGCAGAAAGAAACATGAAATATCATTCGTCTTTTAAATTTAAACAACAATTCAATAGTTTAAAAAAAGAGATCCTCAAAAAAATTCAAAAACTTATCCTCGTTTTTGATTGAGATTTTATTCGTTCCACGAATCCTGCGAGGAAATTTCAATCTTCTGGACACCATCCTTTGGCTCAGTGGGCTCCAGCTTCGGAACGTCCAATTTTAAGACGCCGCTGGAGTAATCAGCCTTGATATTATCGGCATCCACACCAGGATATTTGGGGAAAGTAATTACACGTTTAAACTTTCCCGAAACACCTTCCTTGACTTTGACCTTTTCCTTGTTATCCTTCGTAACAGCGGATGGCACTTCACCACTAATCACAATTTGGTTGGCTTCCTTATGATACTCTAGGTCAATGTCCTTCTTACTTTTAACACCTGGGATAGTAACGTTCAATTCATAATTCTTGTCGTGTTCCAAGATGTCAACTGGTGGGGTAATATTCCTCGAATTAAAGACAGAAGGCCAAACGGACCAATCTTCGTCAAACCAATTGTCCGAAGCAGGGATTAATGTTTGCCCGCTGTTGTCCTTTTTCTGCAATTGTTGGGCTTTTGAATCATCACCAGATGCTAATTGACGTCTAGGCTGGTAATTGTTGTAGCCGGCGTCATTCAAAGCCCTGTTGAAAGTATCGACTTCGTTGTTGATGGCGTCAAAAAAGCTAAAAAATGGTACGTTGAAAGACATGATGATATAATTATTAGTGTATTTTTTTTAAATGATTTGGAGTAGTAAGATATCTGAAACTAACTGACAATGAAACATGGCCCCAGTATTTATATTCTTGAATGTGTGCTTTTTTTTTTTTCTGACGAATTCTAGAATCTACTGCAAATATCATGCAATGAAATTTACTGTGTCTCCTCCACACAATAAAGTCCTTGTGGTGGTACTTTTTTTTTAGACCCTTATTTTCTGCAGTTGGAAATTCTGACACCCGTCAAAGCTGACAGGTACCCTTAAGAAAAAGATCAAATCTTCAAGAAAAATCCAGAAAATTGATGCAAAATGCTGCCTTCTGGAACAAGTTTATTTTTTCAAAAAGGCTCAGATTGGCAGTTTTGTGCAATAACTTTGGTTCTTCATTGTGGGGAGTACACTGTTGTCAGGTAAACCGAAATGCATCTTAGAAAATGCGGTAATTAAGAAGTACGTAATCTGCCCCATATTTGAGGCACACTTCAAGGAAGGAGAACCCAATATTCGCACTAGGACATTCTGTCCAGAATGGAGGAAGCATTGCAAGGTATAAGCAATTCTCGTTTAACGAGAATTTTTTTTTTCTTTTCGTGGTAGCTTTTCCTCCTTACAATTCCCCAGTACGAATTTTGCTGGCACTGACAGCTAGAGTAATACTGATTGGTCCGTTCATTGCGCCCGTCCTCCTGGGATCGAACATTCTTGCAAAAATGACTGTCAAAATAGTATCTGCTCGTAGGACGGTTGCACCCCACACGTTGTAATTAGTGCCATACAATTTCGAACCAGTGGTCCAACCGTTGTACCGGATCAGAGGAAATAATAAGAATTACAATAAATTTCTCTTTAGTAGAGTTTGAGACCCTAATCATTTTGCAAAGTACATGTACATTATCGTACCAGCTCGTCTGCTATTTTTCAATGATGCTCTGTGATTAATGCGTTTTTTCCTTTCCAAATTATGCAGAATGAAGTACGGTTAATATATGACAAAGAGCATTTTTTTCTTATGGGAATTCTTTTCCATCTCGTTTCCCATTCGTTTCCCATGCCCTTTTTGCTCTTGTTCTTTGCGCGGTGCATACTTACGGCAAGAAAATTCCATCCTAATCATAACTATGCACGAGCTTTGAACGTTCAGCGCTTGAGCGGCAACGAGAGATATACCGATTGAAAGTTGAATTCAATTCAACTTTCAAAACATTGAACAAGTCAAAAACATTTAAAACTTTGCGAAATATAGAAATAGACCTACCTCAACAGAGCAAGTGCTTCAAGGACGTTCGCTCTCCTATAGTGTTCTGAGATATCCATGGTCTTGAGAATTTTATGTGGCTACTTGCTAGCGTCTAATTGTTCACGCAGCCGCTCTCCTAAGGTTACCTCCACGACTTGCTATACTACTCCGGCGATTTCTAAATACTTTATTGATCTCATTTCACTCGTTACTAGTCTTATCTCAAGAAACCTCTAGATGTTCAGCCATGATTTCCCTTTTTCCACTCTCGCGTTTATCTCGATTGGCAACCACCTGCTCGCCGGTCGTAAAAAGTTTATCCGACAGGGTACCTGCAGCTTCCTGCAGGTTTTAGAGTGACAATGCAGGTTCAAGGACGAGTTTCTTGCTTTTCCCACCGCGCCTAACCTTATTGTTCTTGGCGATGCGTATAAGGGGGGTAGATAAGATTGGGATCTCTTAGCACATCGCGATTCCGTGAACAGATCTCTAAGCACATCGCGATTCTTTTCTGCTCACAGATGACAGATCTCACATAAAAGACCGCCCACATGCCCTCGACACAAGACAAACCCGGCTTTGCCAATACACACCACCCACCATGAGCAGTTTGAATTACGAAGCTGTCCCCGGAGACGCCATTCTCGTAGAGGGACAAGAGAAGCGCATTGTGCTGATCCCGCAACCCTCCAAGGATCCAGAGGATCCGCTCAATTGGTCCCCTCCTCGCAAATGGCTTGCCACCTGCTGCGTGCTAATTTACACCCTGGGCGTCGGTATTCCCTCTGCCGCCATATACTCCGTATTGCCCAACATCGCCGAGGATAGACACCTGTCGCTGTCGGAGCTGAACCAGGGCACTGGGTACCTTTTCCTCTTTTTCGGCCTCGGATGCCTTGTGTTCCAGCCACTGGCCCTACAGTACGGCAAGAGGCCCGTGTACCTGTTTTCCATGTTGGCCACCGCGCTGGTATGCGTGTGGCCACCTTACACGAGGTCCAACGGCGAGTGGATTGCGTCCAAGATTTTGCAGGGCCTGTTTGGGTCCTGCATCGAGTCGCTCCCGGAGATTTCGATGAGCGACCTGTTCTTTGAGCACCAGAGGTCGCTGGGGCTCGCGCTGTACGCGCTCACTCTCATGTGCGTCTCCTTTGCCGCTCCGCTCGTGGCCGGCTTTATCTCCGCGGGCCAGGGATGGCAGTGGGTCATGTGGTGGTGCTCCATTTTAGCCGCCGTCTGCTTCGTTGTGCTGTTCTTTCTCATGGAGGAGACCAGCTACGACCGCCGCAGCCAGGACGAAGTCGAAGAAGTCGAAGAGATCCATGACGGCTTAAGCGATGCCAAGAAGGAGGAATCTGTGCACGTGCGCTCCGACAGTGCTGACAGCGCCGACGGCGCTCCAGTGTGGTCGCCTGCTCGCATCACCTACAGGCAGAAAATCTCGTTGACGCGCGGTTGCAGGCCCAAGTTCCTGCTGCATCACTACATGATGATGCCATTCTACATGGCCCAATTCCCCGTGGTGCTGTGGTCAGGCTTCCTCTACGGCTCCTCCCTCGTGTGGTTCAACGTGCTGAACGGCACGGAGACCATGATACTCGGAGCGGAGCCTTACAACTTTTCCAGCAGCATGTGCGGGCTTGCTTACGCTTCCCCGCTCATCTGTAGCTGCCTATTCTTCTTCCTAGCCGGGTACTGTTCCGATCGGCTCAAGGTCTACTGGGCGAAGCGCCACAACGGGTTCAGCAAGCCCGAGGACCGACTGTGGGGTCTGTCCGTCTACGCCGTGCTTGGTTGCGCCGCGAGCCTGCTCTGGGGAATTGGCGCCTACTACCGCATCAACTGGTTCCCGCTGGTGCTCGCGCTCGGGGTGCTTGGCGGATGCGGCGTTTTTGCCCCCGTCGCCTCCTCGGCCTACGTAGTGGACACCTACAGGGAGCTGGATGCCGAGGCCATGGTCGTGGTGATCATGATCCGTAACTTGATGTCCTTCGCCTGCAGCTACGGAATCACCCACTGGGTCGACAACCTGGGCTACAAGCGATGCTTCCTGGGCGTGGCATTCTGCTGCCTGGCGACCAACGCCAGTTTCCTCGCGATGACCTTCACGGGGCCCTGGTGGCGCCGCAGGCAGAGACACGCGTACTGGTCCCTCGTACAGCGCTGCAGACAGCTGGGCATGCACTAGGCAGCGATATACTAAATACGTACACACAATCAGGTAACACACACACACATTAAGATATTACACTAATACACATACACACGTACACAGCACAAAGTCTAAAAAAAGATTGAAGCGCAGGCGACCCTAACACTTAGAATCTCTGCAAAGCCCGTTGCTTGGCCTTGTACTTCTTGTACAAAATCGTGAGGATAATAAGGATAGCAGCCAAACCAACAAGGATGAAGACCAAAATAACGCCACCAGGAAGGGTATACATGATGGTTGGAAGGGAGGTAGGGATGTGCTATGGAGCCTAGCAAGAGAGCAAAACCAAGAAAAAAAAAACCAAGTGGAACCTTCCCCCGTAAGCTGGAGGTCCCTCCTTTATATAGCCACCACCTGCCCTTGCTCGTGTAAACAGTATGTGTTGCGACATTATAGGGAGAAATACAACAGGGCGTAGAGGACTGCCTCTCTGGGCAGCCCAGCGCGCGGAACGCAAAGAAAAGAAACGCTCTCACTCAGGACGAGGGCGGAAGAGATAGGAGAAAGAAAAAAACAACAACAACAACAACAACAACAACAAAAGCTACGTAGACGATGACGACGACGACTACGACTACTCTATGTACCTTGCTCGCGGTGCAAGGACGTGTGTCCCGCTTCCCCATTCGGCCAACTGCTCGAGCCCCCCGAGCAGGTCGCCCAGCAGGCCACTTACGCTATCGTAAGGTTCGCCGTGCGAAGACGACGACGCCACCACCACTTGGTCGAGTGGCAGCGTCTCATTGTTAAAGACGGCGTTGTAGGTCGAGCCGTTGCCAAATGTGTCACGCAGCACGTCGTAGTTATCCGAGAACCCGCGGCCGAGCTCGAGATCGCGGAACATAAAACCCGCGGACACGCCTCCCAGTTGCAGCAGTAGCCGCTGCAGCTCAACGTTGCGCAGCGGCTCGACGTACCGCTGCGCAAAAGCCGGCCCGGACGCCATGAAGGTGCCGCGCATCTCTGCGGCAGTGTTGTTGTAGCCGTGTGTCCCGAAGGTGCTCTTGGCGTGAGCGACCGCGTAGTGCACGTCGGGAAGTACCCAGAGAGGCGCAATGCGGCGGTGCGCCGCGTAGGGCCCCCTGACGGAGAACCGGCCGCCCAGCGGATGCTCCGAGAGCACCCGCTGCAGCTCCGCGCGCACCTCGCGGTGCGCTCCGCGCCGCGGGTATAGCGCGAGAGCCGGGCCCTCCAGGTACACGTGGTCTACGAGCCCGAGCACTTGCTCGTTGACCAGGTCGTCCCACAGGATAACGTTCTGCTCCGGTACCGTGGCCATGCCATGGTCGCTAACCAGCAGCACGTTGGTGAAGTTCTGGATGTTCCGCTGCTGCACCCCTGCGAATATCGCCTCCACGAAGGCATCTACTTCGTTCAGTAGCGTCCGGAACGATTCCGTGTGCGGCGCCGGGTACGTCTTGGCGTGGCCGTAGGCATCAACCTGCGGGGCGTAGCCCAGCACAAGCTGTGGCCGCTCCTCGATTTTCCCCGTGTCCAGGTACGCGAGCAGCCGCCCAGCCTTTTCTCGGAGCGTCTCCGAGGAGTTGAACGCCGTGAAGACGGCGGGTTCGCGGGAACCGTCACCGTCGTCGTAGAGGACCTCGCAGCCGGGCCACATGTGCGCGGCTACGCGGTACGTGCCGCTCGTGTAGGCATGCTGCAGCTGCGCCCAGACGGCGCTCCGCTCACCCCACATGCGCGGGTCCGTATTGCCCGGGGAAAACTCGGCGTCGAGGTCACGGTCGTAGAAGAGGTTGGCCACTATGCCATGGTCGCCCGGCAGCTGTCCCGTGACCATGGTCCAGTGGTTGGGGAAAGTTTGCGAGGGGAAACTCGGGACCATGTAGGGGCACACCGTCGTGTTCGCGCGCTGCAGTGAGAACAGCGAGTGGAGGAAGGGAGTAGCTTCGTGGGAGATGAGATTCGGGTGGAACCCGTCAAGTGAGACGACCAGCGTCAGCGCGTAGTAGTCGTGGGTCCCGTTGGAGTAGCGTGCGTAGGGGTCGAACTGCTGCCCGGTTCCGGGGACGGGGACGGGGGCTGCCCCGCGCCTTCTTCGGCCGCTGTCCCTCACCCCTTGCAATATGATCAACGTGACCGCCACGAGAATCACCACGGTGGCAATGCGAAACGGCAGCTGACGGGACATCAGGGAGGAGGGGGTGGGACAATTGAGTGCGTGGTGAGGAGCGTTCCGGCGCTAATCTAATCATAGAAGGTTGGAGATGCGGTATATGTATTGCTGGCACTGTGTCGGGCTGTGCCCCAGAGGGACAGAGCGAGGGACAGGGAGAGGGACAACTGAAACAAGGGGGGAGAAAGGCGTGGATGTGTGCTGCATCAGCACGGAGATACTGTGCTTCTCGAGGGGGACAGAAAAGAAACGCTCAGCCTTTCAAGAATTTCTTTTCGCTCGTTTTTCTTTTCGGCACACGGAGCACGTTTCTTTTTGACGTACCCCGGAACGAAGCGTATAAAGGGAGGGACGGCCGGACTCCGGAAAGACGTTTGATCATGGCTCAGAACTGCATCGATTTGGAGCACCATGACTAGACAGAACAGTATTATCGAAGGACCTCATACCGTTGGAGTCGCCAACCCTATAGCAGTGGAAGCCATCAAGGCAGACGAGCTGGCGGCAGAGACACGTGCAGGAGCCGACGGGATGGTGAGGGCGGCTACGCCGGACATCCCCTCGATTCCCTTGGTCTCGGACATTGTGCCCACCTACAGGCTGGATGGGCACGTGACGATCGTCACCGGTGGTTCGGGCGGACTTGCGCACACGCTGTCGCAGGCGTTGGTCGCACAGGGTTCGCAGGTGGCACTGGTGGATCTTGCCGTGGAGAAGTTGGCACGCGTCGAGAGGGAACTTCAGGAGTTCATCCGCGCGAACAAGTTGGCGCCCGTGGCGATCTCCACGTGGGAGTGTGATATCAGCGACGCGCAAAGCGTGGAAGAGCTGGTGAGATCGATACCACGTGACCACGATGGGATCATCCCAGACAAACTCGTGCACACCGCGGGGTATTGTCAGAATGTCCCCGCTCACGAGTACAACGCGGGCAGGGCGGAGCACCTGGTCAAGGTCAACCTGCTTGGATCGATGTACATGTGCCAGTCCATGACCAGGCAGCTGCTGGAGCGGAGTAAGCGCCGGAGATCTGTGTGCGCGTTGCCCGGTTCCGCGGGAGAGGCGCTCCCCAAGTTCCCTAACGCGTCGTACGTGTTGATCGGGTCGATGTCCGGAATCATTGTCAATACCCCGCAGCCACAGGTGGCTTACAACATGGCCAAGGCAGGGGTTATTCACATGGTCAGGTCGCTGGCGTGTGAGTGGGCGCGCTACGGCATCCGTGTCAACACGATTTCCCCCGGGTACATTGCGACCCCTTTGACGAAGCAGGTGATCGGCGCCTCGCCGGAGGGTGCGGCATTGCAAGAGATGTGGACCAGCCGAATTCCCATGGAGCGTATGGCCGACCCAAGAGAGTTTGTCGGGGCCATGCTTTACCTGTTGAGCAGGACCGCATCGAGCTACACGACGGGTGAGAACCTGGTCGTGGATGGAGGGTACACGTGCTTCTAGATTGTGTTGATTGTGTCGTCTTACCGTCTCCTTTTGTACATTAGCGGCGCAGCTGTGCGATGCGCTGCGCAGCGGTAACTAACTAAACATATTTTATTCAATATATGTATATGAATATTCATCACATAACTATACATTTGGAGTCGGCGGCTTCGCCGCCGGTCTCCTGGTAGCGCATTTTCGCCAGCAGGATGCGTATGGCCTCTTCGACGTTGACGTCTTCCTTGGCGCTGCACTCCACGAAGCCCGCTTGCAGTTTGCCGTTGCCACTGGAGGAGCCGATGTTCTTTGCCATGCGGCGGCCCTCCTCAGCGGTCACGTAGTTGCTGCCGTTCGAGGTTCTCACGTCGATCTTGTTCGCGACCACGACACAGGGCAGATCGTCCCTTCCGAGCTGGTCTACCACTTTGTCCCAAACGACGGGCACGAGTTCGAAACTGTTTCGGTTCGATACGCTGTAACAGAGCACGATCCCCTTGACGCCGATCAACGACTTGGCGTTCAAAAGGGAGAACTCGTCTTGGCCTGCGGTGTCCAGTATCTCCAGGGTGTAGTTGTACCCCTTGAACTGTATGATCTTTGTAAACTCGTTCTCGATCGTTGGGTAATAGGACTCGACGAAATGCTGCTCCACGAACCTAACGGTCAAGGTTGTCTTACCCACGTTGCGTGCGCCCAGGACAGCGATCTTGCGTTGTAATGACGGTTGTGGCTCATCCATGGTCTGGGGGGGTGGAACTCCTCTGGGCTGGGGTTTCAGAGTGAATAATAATTTCGGGGCCTGAAAGAAATTTCACTTTTGACAGAATCTACACATACAGACACACACACACGCAGCGCAACAAGATGTCCCAGTTCGTAGGGTTCGGTGTGCAAGTGGAGCTGAAAGATGGCAAGCGGATCCAGGGCCGCATCGCCAAGGCCACCTCCAAGGGGTTGACCCTCAACGACGTGGTTTTCGGCGACGGCGGGACCTCCCAGGCGTTTAAAGTCAGGGCGTCCAGACTCAAGGATTTGAAAGTGCTCAGCGTGGCCAGGAGACAGCAGCAAAACAAGTTGTCGCCACCTTCGCCCCCTTCGCCGCCACCAGAGCCGTCGTCCCAAGATTGGCAGACGGACGATGCGGCCGTACTGAAACAGCAGGACGATTTCGATTTCCAAGGTAACCTGCTCATGTTCAATAAAAAGGACGTGTTTGCCCAGTTGAAGGAGCAGGACGAAGTGGCGCCGCAACAGAGGCTCGTCTCGCACAACAGGAAACCCGACAAATTGTCCCATGACGAGATGGTGATCCCGAACGCCAAGCAAGACGCATGGCAGGGGGTTACTGAGGCATGCGCAGCTCCAGCCCCAGCTTCAGCTCCAGCCCCAGCTTCAGCTCCAGCCCCAGCTTCAGCTCCAGCCCCAGCTGTTGATGAAGAGGAGGAGGAGGACTACTACGACGCACCACTGCTGCCCGTGACGAAATCCATCAACATCACACACCTGCTGCAAAGGAAGGACGAAGAAACCGAGGGCGATAAAACAGAGGGTGATGCTGAACAGAAAGTCATCGCCAGGATCAAACAGGCCCTCAGGAGTGACCGCCCCGCCGTGCTCAAGGCCAAAGATTCCCAACTCCAGGTCCTCATGGCCAGCCCGGTGCAGCTGCTCGAGATGGAACGGGTATGTGCAGAACAGTTCGGCATCCATGCGCCCATAGCGGTGGAAAATTTCGGCAACAACGCTGCCTTTGTGCTCAAGCAGAAACTGGGTGGTCGCATCAGGCTTCGCCTAGACAACCTGAATCCCGGCCCACTCGTGGTCATCATCGCCTCAGATTCCTATAGATCGGGTGCGAGGGCGCTCGCCCTCGGGCGCCACCTGTGCTGCACAGGCCACGTCCGTGTAGTGGCCACTTTTGTCGGGCCCCAATCGGACCTCCAGGACCCACACGTCTTGCAACAGCTCGATCTGTTCCATCGCTGCGGCGGTAAAATAGTCAACAGCGTCTCCCAACTGGAATCCCTGGTAGATAAATTGAACTCACCCGTCGAGTGCGTCATCGATGCCATCCAGGGATTCGACTGCAACCTGTCCGACTTGTACTACAACGAAACTTTGCAATCACCCGTCGAACAGCGTGTCAGATCCCTGATCCAGTGGTGCAACGGACTAAGAAACGCCCAAATCTGGTCAATAGATATCCCAGCAGGGTTCGACAGCGGCACAGGCACAAAAAACTTCGATTACGCTGTCCACGCCACGGGCATCCTGAGCTGCGGATGGCCCCTCGTCGCGCTACACGCTGTCAAGGATCAGCTACAAGACCAACTGGAAGAAGTAGTTGCCATCGACATGGGGACCCCTCAGGGCGTCTATGCACAGACTTCGCTACGTAAGTTCCAGTCCTATGACGTCTTTGTCACGGAAGGCGCTCTCGCAGTCGAGTTGTAACATATATACAGACTAGTACAAACAAGACCAAACTAGGTCAACACCTCGGGTCCTTGAGCTCTGTGCGTCGAACTTGGCAGTATATTTAGGACCCTTGGACGTATCTCGGGTTCTCTTGGAGGGAAGGTTCGCTGTTTGTCCCAATATGGAAGGGGACCAGGATTTTTTTTTTTTAACTTTCTCAAAAAAAAAAAAAAAAAAAAAAATGATAAA
>PPJZ02000041.1:0-91025 GCA_003705955.2 Zygosaccharomyces kombuchaensis
ATATTATTATTTTAGATTAAAACAGTTATCCTACCTTCGGTGACCCCCCCCCCCCCCCCCCTTCCCGCCGGGGGGACTCCCTTCGATGTTCCCCCAATAGGGGACTATCCTTTTATATAAAGAGAGTTTTTTTTTTTTTTAGTAGAAAAGTTAGTTTTATGCCTATCCTTTTTAACTTACGACTATGTTGTAAAAGAAATTAAAGACGAGCATTGCGTCCAAGGGCTGTCGCGAAAACACTTGTGCAGCTTTGGTGGGCCTAGCTTTTGTTGTCCATCTCTCCATTTATTAAATGGAATCCTAGGCTTCTCAATTCGAAGAAAAAGCGGCAGTTTTTAAGAAACGTTGAAACTGTCCAGAAACAACAGAAAGGGTTAGTCGAGATTACAATAGTAGATACCAATATTGACAAGTATTAACCCCCCCCCAATCTAAGCCCTCTTTGCCAAATCCTATATTTTCATTAAAAAAGCATATCTTGTCAATCTAACAGTATTGAGAAAAACATCTCTTTGCAAAAAGTAGTTTTGAACAGCAGTTTGGGAAATCAGAGAGAAGCTCGGGGCATTGAGGCACGTTAAATTGACGGCTAATTGCGCTTTTCAAAAAACAAGACATTAAAGTTCCTGATTCGGGCATCTAATAGAATCAACTGACATGCAAAGTTAATCCTTTGCATTACAAGCGCAGAAAAAGACAACGCTGTTACTACTGGCTACCACTTTTTTCAACTGGAAGAAATTAAGTTATAATTAACACAAACGTGTTCTTAATCTATCCCTCCTATAAACCTCTTTCAATCTCACTGCACAGCGTTTTCTTCGTTATTCGCCCTTGGTAATCCGTTGTCAGTGGCTTCGCTTTTTGTCAAAATGTGTCAACATTATGCAGATATGCCCTAAAAACATTTATAGCGTCAGAGTACCAGAAATTGGATAATTTCCAACTCTTCATCCATCAAGGGCCTTTGAATTGGTAAAGAATTTTTGTTGAAGCGTTTTGAAGTGCTATTCCCTAGTGATATCTTAATATACTTTACCGATGTCATGCAAATCGAGAGTTAAGTTCACCTCTATTTAACACTCTACGATTGTATATAGCAGGACCTCGCAGCTGATCATTCCTCGAAATTTTCATCATTTCTTGACGAATATTCTCTCAGATTGACAGTTTACGTTACTCATCTCAGGGTCTAATGAAAAATTACACGTAGCGAAGAACCACCAACAAAGAAAATTGTAAAACAACATCTGCAGCTTTTGTGGGTGAAATCTAGTAATGATTATTAGAGCAAGACCCCTGGGCTGCTTTGTGGCAGTGTGTTTGCTGCTGGTGGGTTTTCTGAGGTCACTGGCGGGTGGTTACCTTTCGGTCGATGGGTACTTTTCAGATTGGTGGCTGAAACCCAATGAGTATTCCTTTGGGGATCACTTGGAACTTTTGGTCAACAAAGTTGAATCTGATGTAACTCAACAGCCCTTTGGTTATTACGATCTACCGTTCACTTGCCCCCCAACGCCTAATAAGAAACCATTACACCTCTCGTTAAGCGAGATCATTAGAGGTGACCGTAAGTGGCAGAGTGATTACAAACTGGATGTGGGCCAGGATAATCAATGTGAGATTTTATGTGCAAGGAAAACTTCTCGAGAAGGTTTTCAAAAGGCTAGAGAGTTGATTCAACAGGGCTACGTGGTGAAATGGATGGTGGATGAAGAATTGCCTGCTTCCACCACATTTATATCCACCACTGATGAGAAAAAATACTATGCATCTGGGTTTCCATTGGGATTTGTGGATCCTGAAACTAAAAGAGTCTACTTAAACAATCATGTCATGCTGGTGATTAGGTACCATGTAGTGGGGCCTGGCAAAGTGACCATTGTCGGCTTCGAAGTTTACCCGAAGTCTGTCTCTGATTATCACTGTCCTGGAGCTTCCAAGAATTATGCACAGTTTGATATTACAGATGAGCTGTCGGAGGAGGAGACCTTAATTCCCGTGACATATTCCGTGTACTGGCGGGAGGAGTTTGATATCGATTGGTCCCAAAGGTGGTCACTTTTCCTCAACAGTGGGGAGCTATCAGAAGGCAATTCTACCACTTTCCACTGGATGACTTTGGCCAATTCTGTGGGCATCGTGTTCCTTGTGACTTTTATTGTCGTGATCAACCTGGTGATGATCTTTAGAGCACAACCTGGCCATGGCTACGATTTTGACAAGGAGAGCGACGATAAGGAAATCTATGCCGTGGCATGCCATTGGCTAAGAAATTGTCGTACGCAGGGCCTGTCAATGGACCGCCTGACGGTTTGTGTGTCCATGGGGATTCAAGTGATGTTTATGATTTTGGGACCACTAGCAATTTCATTGTCGCTAAACAGATTACACAACATAAGAAATTCCGTCTTGACCATTGCCATACTGTGTTTTGTGGCCGGTGCATTTATGGCGTCATTCGTGGGCACTTGGCTCAAGATGGACTATTCCGTAGGGACAGCCGACACTCATTATAGCTCAACGTTTGCCGTTCTCTGTGGGTCTGCTTTACCAGGGCTCATTACGCTGGTGACGTTGTCACTCAACTGCGTCATATGGGCTATGGACTATGCCAGTGCATTTCCGTTCCGTACCATTGTCCTTTTCAGTTCCTGGTACTCTGTCATTTGCATCGTTCTAAGTTTGCTTGGCGGCTCTGTTGCCGCCAGGATGCATCGGTCCGTGCGCCACGACACGCCGCCACCAACTGTCATAGAGGAACCCATCAGTGGCGAACCCACCAGCGACAACCATGACTACAAGCTTCTCATCACAGGCGGCTTAATCAGCGGTTTGTTGCCCTTTGTCATTATCTATGTGGAACTGGAATACGTCTACAAGTCTGTGTGGCTGGAAAAGACCACCATCTACTACTTGTACAGTTTCCTCTTTGCTAATATCTTATTGCTATGCATTGTTGCATGCGAGATCTCCTTGCTCGGATGCCTAGTCATCATGAAGTTGAACAACAAATTCCCCAGCGACCGCCATTGGAGGTGGAGGTGCTTTTTCATCAGCACAGGTTGCGCATGGTACATGGAGCTGTACGCGCTCTACTACATTTTCTGCATTCTCAATATGCGTACAGTCACCTCAGCATTCATCTCTGTATGTTACAGCGTGATCTTTAACACGCTGTGTGGCTTGGCTACTGGCTCGCTAGGCTACTTGTCTAGCTCATGGTTTGTGAATAAAATGTACCACACCAAATACATCAGAAAATAATTTCTTGTGAAGGAAGAGCCTTCTCTTTTTTTTTTTTTTTTTTTACATAGTTTACATTTAATTTCTTATATATGACCGTTCTTTCGCTTTAAAATTCAACATCTTTTGCCTGGTGTTGCTGCACATAACCTCCAATACCGTTGCTTCCAGGCCTGGATTGGTGAAATGGGCGACGAGCACCATTGAAATTTCTTTTCGTCTGATTGTTGTTCCTCCTGTAGTTTGGGTTACCGCCAGCACCACCATTATTGAATCCTCTCCTTCCTCTGTAGCTGCCGCCATACGCATTATTCGTATTGTTGTTGTTGCTAATTTGCTGCTTGACTTGGTCAATGATACCGTCTTGGAGTCTGATATACTTGATGTACGTGCCCCTGATGTAGACTTCTTTGGTCTTTGTCACCTCTTTGACAGGGCCCACGCTCCCACTGGTTCCAATATTATCGTATTGAGATACATTGCTTAGCGTTAA
The DNA here is from genome assembly GCA_003705955.2 of Zygosaccharomyces kombuchaensis. Taxonomy (NCBI): domain Eukaryota; kingdom Fungi; phylum Ascomycota; class Saccharomycetes; order Saccharomycetales; family Saccharomycetaceae; genus Zygosaccharomyces; species Zygosaccharomyces kombuchaensis. The sequence continues at coordinate 3,740 of PPJZ02000041.1, forward strand.
ATTCATCCAGTTGTCCACGTTGGTCAATTCGCCTTCGACGATTTCTCCATTTTTAAGTTCTATGCTCATCTGTTGACCCTTGGCGTTGGTCAAAAGGTAAAGCGGAAGCATAGTGAGGGGTATTTGATGTAGAAATTCCCTACAAAAACACTTGGTCTGGAGTTTTAAGTTTGAATTCCTTCGATCTGAGAATCTCTAAGGGTTCATCATGACAGCGGTCATTCCACATGTATAACCATCTCGATTTTTTTTTTTTTCGTCTTGACGAAAACGAATATCGGGGAAAAGACTCGTATACGGTGATATATAGGGTACAAGAAAGGAAATGAGGGCAAGTGACACCGTCCATTGTGATCTTATTTATGCCACGATGAGCTTCATTGGAATGTCTATGTGGAGGTCCATATTAAAGGAGTGATGGACTCCAATCTCAAAGAGAAATTAACCACTGGAGGGAGCTGCTGGCATGACTTTACTTCTCCACTAAACTTTCGGAATATTTAAGTAGCCTTGTTCAGAAATAATAGGCTTTTTCTAATGCGGACACTCAAAAGGTCTGCGTTACGTGGATAAATACTCACAACGGCCAAGTTATCCAGCTAAGTTTATTGGAAAATTGTCAATTTAATCGAAAGGATACGTTGTCAGAACTGGAAACTCCTATGAGAGTCCCGAACCGTTCTTTTCGAAAAAAGAACGCTCCGGACGCCGGCTTGAGTTGGCAGCAAGTTTAGCAGGGCCCAGTGAGACATCTGCTCTTTGAACTATTTTTCGGCAATACAGCTTCTAAGATACAGTAACTTTTGCAAAAGTTTATAGTTGTATGTGTGTAAGTTGCGAGTTTAGGCATATCTACAAAGGCTAGGTAGCCGCTTTGAAGCCGGCTTGGTCTCCAGAGTACTAGGTGAGTGCTTGGGATAAAAGTTGATAGGGCACCCCTCAAAAGTGGCTCTGTTTGGATACTCTATATAGTAGAGCAGACCATTGTTTTCATAATATAATGTGTAGTAGAAGATGCCGCCAAGCTTTAGGGCGTGGCCGCGGCAGTTAGGGTTTGTGATATACATTCGTACTCAATGCGCCAATGTAAATCTCACATTTTACGCGTCTGTGACGCGTAACGCGTAAATTTTTTTTTACTTTGCCAATTGCCAGGAAGCCTTTTCTTTCCGAAGACGAAAAAATTAAGGAATAACTCGTTCCGGTAAAAGTAGTGGGAACTCCAACAAGGTTGACAGACCCAAGATCAGTCTTCACCTGGATTTGAATACCACATCGCTCTCGGATCTCTCTTAATTAAGAGTCCATTCAGTGTTTCTGCAAGATTCAATAAATACAAGTGAAGCAAAAAGAAACAGAAGCTGCTGCTGCTGCTATCATCACTCCCAATCCCACTTTGAGGAAAAAAGATCGGGGCACTATTGAAATAAAAGATCGCGAGCAACCATCTCGCCATTAAGAAGACCACAGGGCCGTAGCATAGTTTTTTGAGTTAAAGATCTAGGTTCCACTTGGCTTCATCCGCTACTGTCAATCATATTGAAGGGTTTTTTTTCTCTGTTACATTATTTCATCCCATATATTGCATCAATTGGTGAAGAGTGTATCAAAGGTTTGATCGAAGGGGAAAAAAAGGACGCGAAAGGATAGAATGGTCTACGGCGCTGTGATGATGGATACATTCAAAGGAAATCAGCCAGATGATGATCCCAGTAAGAATTCGGCCGGGGGTGCTACAGATTATGCCGGCACGGGCGCGACTCCCTCACCAAGGCCCGTGATTGAAGTAGCCACTTATGCTGACACAGACGTTTACGAGTGCTATATCCGTGGCTTTGAATCGCGGATAGTTATGAGGAGGACTCAGGACGATTGGATCAACATCACGCAGGTTTTCAAAATTGCACAGTTTTCCAAGACGCAGAGAACCAAAGTGCTGGAGAAGGAGTCTAATGATATGAGACACGAGAAGGTGCAAGGTGGGTACGGTCGGTTCCAGGGTACCTGGATCCCGCTGGAGGACGCGAAATATATGGTGACAAAATATAACATCAGGGATCCCGTCGTGACGACGATACTGGCGTTTCAATTGAATCCCAATAACCCCCCCATGAAGAGAAGCAAGAACAGCGTACTCAAGAGGACTTCCCCAGATGGTCGCATAGCATCACCTTCCAGTTACAATAAGACCCCCAAGAAGAAAAACCAGGCGGGCGGGGCCACGACGCGGAAGACAAAGAAAAACGGTATGCTCCTGCACGCCAACCCAAGCCCGCTGCAGAACCTGGTGTTCCAAACCCCACAGCAGGCTCACATGTCGTCACAATTGGCCACCAATGCTGCCACGACTGTCTCAGCAACGAGTCAGGCCAATCAACTCAGCAACACCAAAGAGAACCCAATTCCACATCTCAGCACGGATGAGACGCCGCTGACGCTTGGTTACTCAGCGACGCAGAAACCACTACAATTCTACCCGGTCCCTACGAGTCTCACTCATCCTCACAAGGCAAGAGATTTTGCACCCGGCAGCGGCAACGACAGTTACGATACGTCTACGGATATGGACAAATCAAACGCGCAAAACTTCTTGACTTTCATACCGGAGGGCCCCAATTCGGGGGTGTTCTCCTCCTCTTCCGGCCACCAACAGCAACTTCAACAGCGTGTGCCCAGCATAATAGTAAATGGCAGCGGTAACACCAAAAAAGTGGGCGGTAAGCGGAATAAAGTCTTCAAAAATGAGGACAATTCGATCGACATGCTGGCCCATGAGGACGAGAGCCTTAGCGGCGCACCGCCGCCTCCGCCGCTTCCTGGGGCTACACCTGGTTACACAACCTCGACGGGCAAACATCATAAGCACAAGTTGAAAAATAGACACGGTTTAACTTCGAAGAGAGCTAATAACGCTCAGGACAAGGCCCAGCAGAATTTCAAGATGATGCAGAAGCAACTCATGTGGCAAAACATCCGCCAGCAACATAAGAATTCTCCTAATATGGCGATGCCTTTCAAGATAAGTGGGAGCCAACCACACTCCAATAACTCCTCCTTGGATATGTTCTCGACTGGGGAAAATCCAACGCCTATATCTTCAAGGTCATCGACTCCAAATACTTTTGCAGGATTGCCTACTGCACCCGCCACTGCACACGAGCATAATGCGGAAGGCATGGGACCGCCCACGCTAAGCGTGGAGGAGTACAAAGAGATGATCCTGCAAGTCCTATCATCAGAGGACGGTTGCGATAAGGGTTATCAGCTTCCGCCGCAAATGTACCATCCACCACCCAATTTCGACATTGATTTCGAAATTGACGATCAAGGCCATACCCCTTTACACTGGGCCACTGCCATGGCAAATATACCACTCATCAAACTGCTCATTGCGTTGAACGCCAATGCCTTACAGTGCAACTTGAGAGGTTTCAACTGTATTACGAAATCAGCTTTTTACAACAATTGCTACAAGGCTAACACCTTCTCAGAGATCGTTTCCATTCTTCGGATATGTCTCATTACGCCAGATTCCAATGGTAGATTACCTTTGCACTACTTGGTGGAATTGAGCGTCAATAAGTCGAAGGATCCCATAGTGATAAATTTCTACATGGATACTATCATACACAATTTGGGCCAGGAAGATTACACATTGCTGAGAATGTGTCTCAATTTTCAAGATAGTATGGGTAACACGGTTCTGCACTTGGCGGCATTAAATTTAAACTTGGAACTGTGCAACAAGCTGTGCTATTTGGGGTCCGCGATGGACATTACAAATTGTGATAACGAGACTCCAGCATCGATCTTGGCCAAGTTTAATCTGGTTCCGCCAACAAACTCAAGCACCCATTCAGACTCCACTAGGGGTGGACCAACACCACACAGCTTTCCAACATCCATGAACCATACAGGTACTGTGAACGCTACGCCTCACCCCGGCGATCAATCCTCCTTCCTACCTGAAGATGGTCACACAGGTCCCAAATCTCATAGGTTACACCACGACATTTTGCCCAGCGTGGAGGAAGATGACACCATGTCTGAAAAGCACGAACGTCAAATGAAATTGACTCCGTCGCTAAGTAACAAGAAGACAGACTTCAGAAATTTCCTACCTGGTGCAGATTCCACATCTTTAAGCAATTTAATGGATGATTTGTCAAGCATGAACTCGCTCGTGACATCCTCAGTGCTTAGAGATATTAAGACTACTCCATCCAAGCTACTAGAGTGCTCCCCCATTATGCGTAAGAAAAAACAAGGACCTGCCACCGCTTCTTCCAACTTGAAAAAATCCACCGTAGCAGAAACGATTCAGACGCCTCTGGGACCGGTTATAGCGTCTCCAGATGCCACCATACAGGATGAACAGGACATGACCAACATTGGCAGATTGACTAGCAAGCTTGGTGAAATATCCAAGGCCTTAAAGATCTCCATCAATGCAAAAGTCAGTTCGGTGACAAAAGAAATCGAAAGTGCCGCGGAAGGTATTGGCTGTATCAAGCAGAATGTGTTTAACGTCACACGTCATGAAAAGGATCTTCTTCTGCAGTTCAATGACGGCCAAGGCGTGGAATCAATGGAGCAGATGGAAACCGACAGAAACCAAATGAGAGAGTATGTGCGCGATGGGAGGCAAACCTTCGTGCAATGCCTGGAGAAGTCGCAAGCGTTGAATTTGGCGACCCTAGTTCAAGAGGAGGAGTCTAGAGTGGACTCAGACCCTGGTTCTTCACCGTCCAAGGAGGGATCTGAGAATATTTCACTGAAACTAGCCGCAGAACTCGCACTTCTCCAGTTTAAGAGGAGGTGGCGTATTCAAAGGGTTACTGATGCAAGGACCAAGATAAACTCCAACAATAAAATCAGCAAATACAGGCGTCTCATCGGTATGACGATAGAAAATATTGATACAAAGCTAGACGATATAGAAGTATATCTGAAGGCGAATTCCTAGGACAATCCCTTTCTTCCTTAGATATAACGAATATTTGCACTTTGTACCAAGAATTTGTGTATGTACGCTAACCAATTAATGATATGTTTTTCTACTTTTATTCTACTTTATTTTATTCTTTTATTTTATTTTGAAGTTTTTTTTGTTTTTTTTTTGTTTTTTTTTTTTCGCAGTGAAAAATTTTTGAAGCTATGCGGTGCGATGCGATGCGATGAGATGAGATGAGCTCTAACCTTGGGTTTGAAGACGAGTTCCTCCAATCATAAAAAGCAAGAGCAACTGTTTTAAAAGGATCGGTATATTCTTCAAGTAATCTTCTTAAAACAAGAATTTTGTGACTATTCTTGTTTATCTGGGGAGTTGGAGGTTGCACTTATTTTACAGTCCATTGGTCAAATCCTTTCACTTATTTTAACGCAAGTGAAAGAAACAACAAAGGGTGATAGACCTATTTGGATCCATTGAATTTTTTTGGCGTTTGTTCTTTTCTTGTTCACGATGGATCAACAAGTTTTGAGCCAGCTGGAACAAACGCTAAGTGCTATTGTTCAGCCCAATTCGGCTTCTGTTAAGGAGGCCACCAAGACTTTGCAAAGCCAGTTTTATACTCAGCCCGCTACTCTGCCGGCTTTGATTCACATTTTGCAAAACAGCCAAGATGATGCTTTGAAGCAGTTGGCTGGTGTGGAGGCCAGAAAGTTGGTTCCCAAGCACTGGAAATCATTGGATGTTTCTTTGAAGAACCAAGTGAAGGCATCGTTGCTACAGACCGCTTTTAGCGAACCTAAGCAGATTGTTCGTCACGCCAATGCTCGTGTCATTGCTGCCATTGGTACAGAGGATTTGGAAGATAATCAGTGGCCGGACTTGGTGCCCAATTTGATGCAAGCTGCCTCTGGTCAGGACCCTCAGACCAGACAGACGTCAGCTTTCATTTTGTTGTCCCTGCTAGAAGATTTCACACCATCTCTAACTACTTACATCGACGACTTTTTGACATTGTTCGAACAGTTGACTAACGATACCGCTTCTTTGGAGACTAGATCGTTAGCTGCTCAGGCTTTAAACCATGTTTCTGCTTTGATTGAAGAAACGGAGCCTATCAACGCACAACAGGCTGCCAAATTCGCCTCGTTGATTCCTTCTGTGGTTAACGTGTTGGACGCTGTCATCAAGGCAGAAGATGCTGTAAACTCCAAGTTGATTTTCAACTGCTTGAACGATTTCTTGCTGCTAGATTCTCAGTTGACTGGTAACTCTATCGGTGATTTAATCAAACTGGCTATTCATATAGCTATGAACTCCGAGATTGACGAAGATGTCAGAGTGTTTTCGGTGCAATTTATCATCTCTGCCCTGTCCTACAGGAAGACCAAAATTACTCAGGGCAAAATGGGTCCTGAAATCACCATGGCTGCCTTAAAAGTTGCCTCTGAAGAGATTGACGTTAACGAAGAATTGAACAACGAGGATGAAACCGCTGAAAACGAGGAAAATACCCCATCTACCTCTGCCATTCGACTTTTGGCGTTTGCCTCTGCTGAGCTACCACCATCTCAAGTGGCCAGTGTACTTGTGGAGCATTTACCTGTTATGCTGCAGTCCACTAATGTTTTTGAAAGAAGAGCTATTTTGTTGGCCATCTCTGTGGCTGTTACTGGGTCTCCCGACTACATTTTGTCCCAATTCGACAAGATCATTCCAGCTACCATCACGGGCCTGAAGGACAACGAGCCAATTGTTAAGTTAGCGGCTTTGAAGTGTGTGCACCAATTGACTACCGACTTGCAAGACGAAGTGGCCAAATTCCACGACGAGTACTTACCGCTAATTATCGACATCATCGACACTGCCAAATTCGTCGTGGTTTACAACTACGCTACTGTGGCACTTGACGGTTTGCTCGAATTCATTGCCTACGACGCCATCGCCAAATATTTGGAACCTTTGATGAACAAACTGTTCTACATGTTGGACAGCAATAAATCTTCGAAGCTAAGATGTGCCGTGGTGTCTGCCATCGGTTCTGCTGCCTTTGCAGCCGGTGCAGCTTTCATCCCATATTTCAAGACCAGTGTTCAGTATTTAGAGCAATTCATCCAAAACTGTTCGCAGATCGAGGGCATGAGTGAAGATGACATCGAGTTGAGAGCCCTGACTTTTGAAAATATCTCCACCATGGCTAGGGCTGTGAGGTCTGAAACTTTTTCTGAATTCGCCGAGCCCCTGGTTAACTCTGCCTACGAGGCCATCAAGACCGACTCCGCTAGGCTGAGAGAATCTGGATATGCCTTTATCGCTAACCTGGCCAAAGTTTACGGTGAGAAATTCTCACCATTTTTGAAGACAATTTTGCCAGAAATTTTCAAGACTTTGGAGTTGGACGAGTATCAGTTTAATTTTGACGGTGATGCTGAGGACCTAGCAGCTTTTGCCGACGGTGCCAACGAGGAAGAATTGCAAAACAAGTTCACTGTCAACACTGGTATCTCCTATGAGAAAGAGGTAGCCGCTGCTGCGTTGTCTGAATTGGCCTTGGGCACCAAGGAGAACTTTTTGCCCTACGTAGAACAGTCTCTGAAAGTGTTGGCCGAACAGGTGGAAGAGTCGTATGGCTTGAAAGAGACTGCTCTCAACACCATTTGGCACATTGTCAAAGCCGTTCTCTTGGCGTCCAAGATTGAGCCAGAGAAATATCCAAAGGGTCTTCCCTCTGGTAGCTACGTGGACCCGAGTGTCTTGGCCGTGATCCAAACCGCCAGAGAGATTTCTTTGACTGATTTGGCGGAGGAGTTTGAGAACTCCATGGTAATCACGGTCATGGAGGACATGGCCAACATGATCAAAAACTTTGGTGCCATTGTGGTCACCGACAATGGCGATTCCACCTTGTTGGAGACCCTCTGCGTACAAGTGTTGAGCGTTCTGAAGGGTCAGCACACATGTCAGACGATTGATTTGGAGGAAGAAGTTCCCAAGGATGAGGAATTGGATACATCTGAAACCGAGGCCACTTTGCAAGACGTGGCATTGGAAGTACTAGTGAGTTTATCGCAGGCGCTGGCAGGAGATTTCGTCAAGATCTTTGAAGGCTTCAAACCGGTGATCTTTACGCTGTTTGAGTCGAAGTCCAAGAACAAGAGATCTTCTTCTGTGGGTGCTGCTTCGGAGATTGCCCTAGGCATGAAAGAGCAGAACCCCTTCATTCAGGAGATGTTGGAAGCCATGGTGATTAGGTTGACCACAGACAAATCGCTAGAAGTCAGAGGCAACGCCGCCTATGGTGTGGGTCTGTTATGTGAATATGCCAACTTTGATGTCTCTGCCATGTACGGTATCGTGTTGAAGGCCATGTACGAGCTGTTGACAACAGCTGACCAAAAGGCTCTTGTGTCCGAGGACGACGACGTGACCAGGGAGATCATCGAGAGGGCCTATGCCAATGCGAGCGGGTGTGTCGCTAGAATGATCTTGAAACACGAATCGTTTGTCCCCTTGGCTCAGACTGTGCCAGCCATGTTGGAGCACATGCCTCTCAAGACCGGGTTCGAAGAATATGAACCAATCTTCGAGCTGATTATGAAGTTGTACCAGACCAACAACGCCGTGATCACCACCGCTACTCCCAAAGTCGTTGAGCTGTTTGCTGAAGTTTTCACCAAGGAGAACGAAAGGTTGAAACTCGAGCAAGAGTCCACCTTGGGCAGAGAGGAGAACATGGAGCGTTTGAAGCAGTTCCAGACGGATGAGATGAAGTTGAAGGTCGTGGAGCTATTGAAGTACTTGAACTCTACTTACGATGGCGTGGTGGCTCAGAACCCGGTGCTTGCTGCGGTGATTGCTTAGTTGTAAAATATACATAAGAGATACATAAGATTTTCGATTCAAGGATGATCAACTTGAAACACCTACAAAGAGAACAGCGCAAATGGAAAAACAGGAGGAAGACAACAGTGAGGAGTTTGTAAAGCCACCATTCAACCTTTGGAAAGACATCAAGGATGGGATCGAGTTTCTCATGTGGGATCCCAGGGCTAACCTGGTACTGGGACCTGTCTTGCTTACCGCTGAGTCTGTGGCGTTGAAGTATATCATTAAGCATGTTCCCTATACTGAGATCGACTACAGTGCGTACATGGAGCAGATTGAGGCGATCCAGGCCGGTGAGAAACGCTACTCACAAATCGAAGGTGGCACCGGCCCACTTGTGTACCCAGGAGGACATGTTCTCGTGTATAGGGCGATGCACTGGCTCACTGAAGGTATGGACCACATCGACCGCGGCCAGCATGCGTTCAGGTTGATTTACCTCATTACGCTCGCCCTCCAGATGCTCTTGTATTACGAGCTGGGTGTTCCCGGTTGGTGCAGTGTGCTGGCGTGCGCCTCGAAGAGGCTGCACTCCATCTACGTACTGCGTCTCTTCAACGATGGCTTTACTACCTTGTTCATGGTTGTCACGGTACTACTGTTCCACTATGCCAGGAGGTGGCGTATGTGGGCGTATTGGGGTTCGTTAAGCTACAGCGTGGCCGTAAGTATTAAGATGAACGCACTGCTATATGCGCCAGCAGTGGCCTTAGCAGTCTATGTGCTCCAGGCCGGCCAGCTAACTGCATGTATTGCGTCTGCTCTTGTCTTTTGCTCGTGGCAACTAGCAGTTGCGTGGCCATTTGCTCATCACTTGAGAGACTACTTCTGCACCGCCTTCGACTTTCAGCGCCGCTTCATGTACAAATGGTCCATCAACTGGCAATTCCTCGAGCCCGAGGCGTTTGACAACGTGTGGTTCCACCACACCTTGCTGGCCAGCCACGCAATAGCAACAATCACGTTGCTACTGTACCAGTACCCTGCGCTACCAAGCTACATACGCCGATCTCTCCAAAGACCTCGGCAATCCGCGGTCCTACCTCAACGTAACATAGCGTTAATTCTAACCCTAACGAATTTTATCGGCATAATCTTCTCGCGCTCCCTGCACTACCAATTCCTGTGCTGGTATCACTGGACCATTCCATTGCTGTTGCACTGCGCGATGCCGGTGTATGCGGGCATCCCGTGGTATCTGTTGCACGAGTGGTGTTGGAACAGTTACCCACCCAACGCGGCAGCATCTGTGTTGCTATTCTTTCTAAATGCTTCGCTGCTGCTGGCAATGGTCCTCCAGGTGACTAAACAAGTTCACAATCCGAAGCCCCTGAAAAAGACCCTATAGGGTACTCCAGCCCCTCGTGCGGCCACAGCTCACGTATGGATTATTACTCGTTCTTGAAATAAGATTATCCTCCAGCGTTTGCAGTGTTTCTAGAAGACAGGTCCTGAATTCTAGAAAGTCGGGCGAGCAGCACCGAGCCGAAATAAGGATTGACCGATCTGCATCGAGTATTTAGATGCACAATAGCCACACATGGCGGCGCAACCAGGGAACGGGGAAGCGTTGCATGTGCACATGGAGGAATCGAAGCAGGAGCTCAACGCGTACATCTATGACTTCCTCGTCAAGTCGTTCTTTAACAACAGTGCGGCGACCTTCTACCAGGAGGCCGAACTGCAGTCTCAGGGCGAGGGCAAGGTGAACCACGACGCGCCGCAGGGTTACTTGTATGAGTGGTGGCAGATATTCTGGGACTTATGTGCAGCGAGGGGCCGAGGGGGTGGTTCTCGTAATGCGCAGATTTACGGCGAGTTGTGGGCCAATCGACAGAAGGAGGCGACGAGGTACCACTCGCAGGAGCTCAAGGCAGCATCGCTGCAACAGATGACTGAGGACGCAGGCGAATATGTGGGTGAAGAGGTGGACCCGGCGCTGCTGGCCATGGTTGTGACTGGCGTGCCCGTTCCGGGAGGACTGCGAAAGCGTGTGCACACTACAGAAGAGGCACCCCCTGTGGGGGAACCGGTTACACAGCAAGATAGCCTTGCATTTAAAAGAGGCAGGCGGAGCATTGAGACTTCCCTGGAACAGATGCCAATTGGGGATCCCGATACAGATTACTTGATATTTGCGAGTCCCTCACATGACGAGATCACTCCGGCATTCGATTTCTCAGTGGCAGGCGAGGAACTTCCGCCCACAGAGATCAATGAGAGGACGTTCAACTTCCTTAACGGAATGTAGTGTAGTAGTGTAGAGTAGTGTAGCGTGTTTTATTGTACTTAAAGTTTGCACATCGCTTGAAAAACCCTTCACCGACACAAGCCAAGGAAGAAAACCTAGCATTATGGCCTTTTACAGCTCCAACACCGGTGTCTCGACTACGATGGCCACCGAAAAGGACCTGGCCAACGACATTGTTATCAATAGCCCTGCTGAGGACTCCGTATCCGACATCGCTTTCTCATCGCAGCAGGATTTCCTCTTCAGTGTCAGCTCATGGGACAACAAGGTGCGCATCTGGGACGTGCAAGGCGGTGTGGCCCAGGGGAGAGCCCAGTACGACCACCAGGGACCCGTGCTATGTACCAGGTGGTCCAATGATGGTACCAAAGTAGTCTCTGGTGGCTGCGATAATAACGTGCAGTTGTTCGATGTGCAGACGGGTCAGACTTCGCAACTGGGCACACATGCGGCTCCGGTCAAATCTCTGTCATTCCTGCAGTTTGGGCAGGCCAATGCGGATGTGCTGGTGACTGGTTCCTGGGACAAGACTTTGAAATACTGGGACATAAGGCAACCACAACCTATCTCTACGCTAATGATGCCAGAAAGAGTCTACACTCTGGACAGCAAACAGAGACTTCTCGTAGTGGGCACCGCTGAGAGACACATAGTCATTGTGGACCTGGGCAACCCCACGGCGATCTTCAAGACTACACAATCGCCTCTGAAATGGCAGACCAGAGCCATCGCATGCTACAACGAAGGTGACGGCTACGCAATTGGGTCCGTTGAAGGCCGCTGCGCCATCAGGTACGTCGACGACGAACAGCAGCGCAAATCAGGGTTCTCTTTCAAATGCCACCGCCAGACGGGCTCAAACAGGGCTCCAGGATCCCAGAGCCAGTCGCTGGTCTATTCCGTCAACAGCATAGTGTTCCACCCAGTCTACGGAACCTTTGTCACCGCTGGTGGTGACGGTTCGTTCCACTTCTGGGACAAGAACCAACGTCATAGGCTCAGAGGGTTCCCCTCGCTTCAGGCATCCATACCGGTTTGCAATTTCAACAGACAGGGCACTGTACTGGCCTACGCCCTTTCCTACGACTGGGGGCAGGGATACACGGGCAACCGACCAGACTACCCAAACGTAATAAGATTACACCCTACTACAGACGACGAGATCAAAGAAAAGAAGAAGCGCTAGTAGTGTTCCTATGTAGCTCCTCTGTTGTATATACGGCGAAATTTCATGTGATGAGCTTCCATGTGGGTCTGTCAAAAAATTTTCAGATCTCGATGAAAAAACTGGACAAATTTCAGCAGAAAACCTGTCATCATCAAAGTTGCGAAGGGTGCTAAAGGGAAGGTTTGGACCATCTGTTTAGCGGTGGTTTTGTCAAAGAGATTCAGAAGTGCTAGTATGCCCGGTAAAATTGAAAGCACAGCGTTTCTGTCCCAACTCGAGGACATGGACAAGTACTTGCTAGAGTACCGCAGTTTAAAACTGATGCCACAGGTAACCAATGCATTTGGTTCCAGCATGAATCACTTGCGATTCTCCCACAGCAACGAGTTCGATGCGGGAGACAACATGTTGAAAGGTGTCGGTAACAGCAGAAAACTACAAATGGGGAATTATGGTAATAGTACGGGCAATGCCAACAGCGGTAATGCCAACGGCAGGAAAAAATTCATGGGCAAGCAGCAGGGTTTTAGAATGCAAAGTCCTACTTTGAAGATGCCTCCGCAGGGCAATAACAAGTATGCGGGAAGTCCCCTCGTTAGTACGCATTTTAAACAGGCGTATCCCCAGATGTACTATAATCCAACCGATAGCAACAGCAACGTCTCGCTGGGGCAGTCATGGCATACGCAATCTTCGGGTGAAAAGACACAGTTGTCCTCATCCAACTCTTCTCCCTCTTACGTCCCACCCAGAGTTGATTCTTCGTTGAGTGGTAACTCGTCATCCATGGCCAGTTACGACTGTAATGGTGGTGGATTCGACTACTTGGTACCCGCACCAACCGATTACAGCAGCCAGTTTTCAACGGTTTCAGGACCTTTTTCTGGCTATATGAACTCCGGAGTCGTCCCTTCGAGTTCCACCGTGGGAGCAACCAGTGTCACGACAGAGGTGGCACCAACGCCTGCTTCCGCCAGCAGGGACATGATCAGCAATTTGACTGGGGCGTCTTTTGCTCCTTCGACTAACTCCGCCGGTGCCTCTGGTTCGTTGGCATTTGACCAGAGTCTTGCCAATCAGGCCATGCCTTCCTCTTCAGTTTCGGCGTCCATGGGAGCCACTGGGTTGGCTGGCCACTCGAGTGCTGTCGATTTGTCTAGTAGCAATTTGGGTGGTGAGCGCTTGTTAATGAACGATTTGTCGCTAGGTTGGGGCTCTAATCATGTGCCCTCGGCTGGTGCTGAAAACTATGGGATTTGGAACAACGATATGAGCGTCTGGAGCTAGAAAAGTTTGAATTTGCATTTTTTTTTTTTACTATGTTGTTGTTTTTGACGCTTCTGGAGGTTAGCGTAATGTACAAGTGTTGTTGGTTTGTTCCGTGGTTTTGTTGTCTAAAATTCAAAGGCAAATGTCCAAAAAAAGTTTAATATACGTTGGCGGCATGGATGTTTGTTTTTTTTGGTTTCGATGTGAGAAGGTGCCTTTTTTTAAGTTAATTATTATTTTTTTTTGGCATTTTCCCGTCATAATGAGTTTCGAACGTATGGTGTAGTATTGGGGTGATTTTTTTTATTTACAATGGAGGGGAGGGGGTTATTTTTTTTAATGAAGAAACTAATTTATATCCAGGCTTCGTGGTGATGTGCAATGCGTGTGAATAGTTATGCTGTTCTTGAATATAGAAGGAGAAGAATACGGTTGGGAAATGGCCAAGGTGTATATCACTGTGTCTAATATTTACAAAAAATAAATTAGTGTCATTTTTACTAACTATTTACCATTTGGCATTCAACACTTCTTTAAAAGTTTTTTCAAACTCTTGTGCTTTAATGCGACCCTGAGAAAGTCGCATTCCTTGGCCCACCAAAAATTTCATGGAGTTCTTCTTCTTACCAGAAGTAATGTCGTTAATCAGTTTTTCATTGTTCAATCCATCAATGATCTCTTGACAAATACTTCTCAATTCACCGGCATCTACCTGAGTTACGGTTCTCATGTCGTACTCATCAATCAAGGAGGTAAAATTTATTTGCTTGGAAGTATCGTAGTTAGATTCTTTGAAACCCTTGAGGACATGAAAGAGTAACAATTTTCCGCTAGCGCTCGAAATTTCACTATTTTGAATGAGCATTAAAAATTCTGCGAAGACTTGTGGTGCCAGATATGCAGCCGCCCTTGACAGCGGTATTTGTAATTTTTTCAAATCTCCCAATAGTTCATGAATGATCCAGTTGGTGGGTAGTTTAGATAAAGGACCTTTGTCAGCTGTAGGCTCATCCTTGACCTTTTCGGCGTAAAAGTGGAAAGTGTTCAGATAAAACTTCTGTAGTTCTTCATGGTTGTATATTCCATCTTGACCATTGCTACTTAGACACAGAATCTTGGCATCTTTGACGCTTAAAAAGTATGGCTTGCCTGTCAGTCTGTTGAGGATATCATCTGGCGAAGGAGGCATGGTTTTTTGTAGATTAGACAATACGTCTGGAGCAAGAGCAATTCGCGGCAATTCTGGGTCGGGCATGTACCTGTAGTCGATAGTAGTCTCCTTACTTCTCAATTTCACCGTGCATGAACCAGTCCAAGCTCTTGTCTCTGACTTGGAAAGTAATTCTTCTGCCTTCCCTGCCTTCGCAATAGCTACTTGTCTTTGATACTCATATTTAATCGCATTTATAATACTGCTGGTGTTGGGTAAATTCTTCAATTCCATCCTTGCATGGTCATTTATTGATATGTTGACATCAACACGCATTGCACCAGTCTCTAAATCGCCTGTGGAAATTTGGAGATGACGAACCAAATTTTGATATTTTTTGAGGAATGCTCTTATTTGCTTCACATTTTCGAAATCGGGTTCAGTAACCAATTCAACAAGCGGAACATTAGCTCTATTCAGATCTATCAGAGTTACGTGGTCGGTTTTCCTGTAAAGAGATTTTCCCGTATCTTGTTCTATCTGCAATTGAGTAATACGAATATGTTTGACCTTTTCGTCTATGCCATCAATGTCTTGATAGAGAGACAGTTGGCCACCGGAAGCAAATGGTGAGTAATGCTGGGTGATTTGGTAACCTAAGGGCTGGTCACCGTAAAAATAATGCTTTCTATCAAATTGTGAATCCAGATTAACGTTACTACGAAGTGCCAACGCTAATTTTAATGCATAGACCACCGCTTCGTAATTCAAAACTGGTTGCGTTCCAGGCAAGGCAATGTCGAAGAAAGAAGTGTGCAGGTTTGGAGTGTTTGCAGAGTGGAAAGGATCGTTGACAGATGGTGAGAACAACTTATTGTTTGTATTAAGTTGAGTATGGATCTCCAGCCCACACTTCAATCTGAACTGCGCTGAAGGTTTAAACTGTGATATGGGAGGTACACTCACATGGTAAAATCTTTTGGTGCTCAACATGTTATTTACAGTTCGTATATTCTAGGGATTAGTTATCTAAGAGAGTCTCATTTGGTTTGAAATTTCAATTTCATCTTGAACGAGCGATGACCTTGGCAAACAGCAAGAAGAAAAAGTGTTGTGAAAGGTATATATGAAGTTACTTACTACAATCTTGGAAGCTTGGGGGCACTCATCCCACCCATAAGCGCCAATTTTTTTTCCAAAGTACAAATTTGTGATTCCTTTTTAGGCCGTTTCCTTTGCATTAGTTCTTCGTGATCATCACTTTCCTCAACGTCAGCTTCAACAGCATTTCCTGCGTCAGGCATTTGTGATTTATGCTTGATGATGGCTTCCGTGCCCACTGTTGTCTCGTTGAAGATCTCTGTTCTATTCCTACTGGACAAGAAGGTCGGCGGAATCTTAGTCCTTTCCACTAAGTCGCCAACTTCTACCCTCACATCTTTGAGACTTTGTTGGTCGTGATTAATATCAATCGCAGGTGTCAATAACTGCTCTATGGGGAAAGGTTCGAACCCATGTGGTAAATTCTGCGCCAAACAGCTTTTAATTTTCCATTGAGGGCACACTGTTTCATAAATTTGGTCGTGGTAGCAGGTGTCTCTAAAATTGGTCACAGTGTCATGGGTCATCTCCATCTCAAATAATAGCCACAGCCGCAATGAGTTTAACTGAGTTCTGTTCTCTTGTCCACATACAAAATGCTTGCAGGGGAACAAAACGTTTTCCAATTCAATCATTTCATTCTGTAATTGCCCCAAATTTTCCTTGGTCAAAGGTTGAATACACTCTCGCTGTTGCTTTCGGTTAGCTATTTTCTCACCCAGTGGGGTGTTACTCAAATTCTCCTTTAATGTTTCTGTTAAATCACTCTCATTGTTGGAGGTGTCGGAGGGGGTATCTTGGGGTGGCACATTTTCTTTGAAATTTTCGCGTTGCTCTAGTGTGTTGAAGGCTTTGGTAGAATTCTTCAGCGACAGTTTCGATCTTAATTGTCTGTGTTCCCAAGGCACACTAGGTGTATTGGTGCTCCTGGTGCCCAGGGGTCTCAACCCGGTCTTCAATTCTCTATCCATACTCTGCAAATCTCTACCTAATCTGAAAACAGAACTAAGCTATCTAAACGGTACCATAAAGTAGAAGAACATCTTGATGCTTTAACATTTAATAATATAATATTAATTTTTTTACACATTTTGTGACATTTTTGAATCACAATATACGAGGATGAAAAAATTATCAAATGAGATCAGATCCATAAGGATGGATTGTTTATTAAGGATAGAAGCTCGTTCGAACCAACCGTAACGGCGGCTTGACAAGATTTGAAAGCTGTTGTAGCCGGAATTGAGGGTTTCTGATGTATTCCACACCTTTGAAAAGTAGAATTGACTACAATAACAGCACATTTGCTGGCTCACAGTCGCTTTCCGGGAACAGCGCGACTAGGAATCTGCGGGCCCCTGCAAACGACAGCTCCAACGTGCATGGTGCCGGTGCAGCAGGTTCTGATGTGATTGGTAGTCGTGGCATTAACGGTTTGAATGGTTCTAAGCCTATTTCTTCCTTGGTTGGGGATGATGCTCCGACGGTAACGTCAGATTTATCAAATGCTAAAGAGCATTTGCGTGTAAGTGGGATGGGCACTTCCAACCCGCTGGAACTAGCAAGTCAATACATAGATCATTTGCAAAGGCAAGATGCAAGTACGCCTGTCCTGGATGAAAGGTCTTACTACAACAATGGGGTTAACTACAATTTCAGTAAAGAGGTGGGAGGATTAGGTGCTTTTACTCCCTTTGAAAGACAACAAGTGATTAATATACCTGATGAGATTTTGCAGGAGGCTTCCAAGACTGAGATGAGGAGTGATATGGGGATTTTCCCCGAAATCAGCCGTTGTTGGATTACCGTGGACAATAAGCTGATCCTTTGGAACATTAGAGACAGCACAGATTTCCAAACGATTGATGAGATAAAGCATACTATTTTGAAAGTGGCGCTCGTAAAGCCTAAGCCTAACATGTTTGTGGATTATGTCCATCATCTTTTGCTGGTTGCCACGCCGTTTGACATTTATGTCTTGGCCATCTCTTATGACGAGTCCACTGGTGAACTCAAAGTCTTCAATACAGGTATGTGCGTTTCCGTACATGGTCTAGACGTGTCGGAAATTGTCTGTTATGAGAGAACAGGTCAGGTGTTCTTCTCTGGTAGAACCGATGGTTTGAATATATGGGGGCTCCAATACTCGGGCTCAGATGACTGGTTTAACAGTAAATGCAATAAACTATGTTTAACTCAATCGGCATGGTCTAGTTTGCTACCCACCAATATAATATCTAAACTGCCTGGTAGCGGGTTGGTGCAATCCTTTTTCGAAGAGGATTCCAAATATTCACAAGAAACCATAGTCCAATTGACAGTGGACCAATCTCGTGGTATTGTTTATTCCCTCTCTTCCAAATCCAATATCAAGGCGTACTTAATTACAAACCACTCGTTGGAGGGCCCTTTGACTATTGAACCAAGTTACATCAAGAGAATTATCGGTACCACAACAGCAAGGGGTGCAGCTATTTTGGGCACCAAATACTTGAAGATTTCAAAGATAGAAACAATATCACAGCATGAAAATAACAACTTGTTCTTAGTGGCAATTACGATTGGCGGAGTTCGTTTGTGCTTCAATGGGTCTGTCGGCAGGTCTAGTATTGAGGCATTGAGGTTGGAATCTATCAAATTCCCGCCAAGCTCTGCCACCCCAGAGACTATCGAGCATGAATTGCAGCAACAACAAGTGGAACAGCAGAAAAAAGTTTTACCTTTTTACTCCTTCCTAAACTCTTCAGAGTCCATCCTACTGAAATTTCAGAAAAAGTCATCCGTGTTACTTGAAAGTACCAAGGCCAGTTCCATTGTATCACCTGGCATCTTTTTTTGCCCCGTAGAGAAATCTACAGCCCCATTAGATAAGCATACCAGTGGTGACAGTGCTTCCACCAGCAACAACAAAAACAAAAAGGACAGCAGCAGCAGCAGCAGCAGCAGGAAATCTGACAAGGTGAATATTCAGCATAAGTTATATGTTAGTGCGCCTGATTACGGTATTTTGAAAAACCACGGAAAATACGTTGAAAACGCTGTATTATTAGATACGACTGGGTCTGTGAAGCAAGTTGTCGCTTTAACCCCAACTTTTAATGCCACTCAAAAACCTCAAGGGTATGCTAACGAATTCGCTACCCAGTACAGTTCCGAGAATATGAAAATTGCTGTCTTGACCAGCAGCGCAGTGGAAATTTACAGGTACCGTACGCCAGATGAAGTGTTCGAGGCATTAATTGACAACCCTCTGCCGTTTGTTCTAAATTACGGCGTTTCTGAAGCTTGTTCCACAGCATTGTTCGTGACTTGTAAATTGAATAAATCAGAAATGCTACGTTCGGCGGCGTTGACTTTTTTCACGGTGGGTATACCTGGTGTGGTGGAGATTAAACCCAAGTACAACAAGTACGTAATGTCCTCAATGTCCTCGTTCCTATCAAACACTCCACAAAAGGCTCTGTCTTTATATGGTCAGAATTTTGCCACGCCTGGTACAACTTTAAAAACCAACCAACCGGGTAATTTCGATTTAGATGATGTGATTCTTTCTGCAAGATTTTACGGTATCGCTTTCTTAATCACAAGGTTGTTTAGAGACATTTGGGACAAACAAGTTTTCAAAGTGAATTCTTCAGTCAAATTCGATGCAAATTCGCATGTCATTAAGGAATCTTTGGAGGGTAAAAACATCATTATCGGTACTTCAATTTGCAAATTGGATGTGGAGTATTATCTTTCCTCCATTACTATCTTGAACGAATTTTTCAACAGCTATGGTGATTCCATCACCATGGTGTCTACAGGTATTATTTCCAACGGGACTGGTATCAATTCTGTGGATAAGTCAGAAGAAGTGGCCAACCAAGCAGAAAACATTGCTATCAACTCGTTAATCAAGCTGGTAAAATCCATCATGGAAGCGCTGTCATTTTTGAATGTGCTATATGAAGAGAGTGAAGTGGAAGGTTACGAACATCAGTATCTGGCCTTTAAAGATATTATCAAATTTTTGAATTTGGACGTGCAAACCGAATTGACCAAGCTCAAATTCAAGGATTTGTTTGCACCAAACCCTACCATAAAAAGGCTCATTAGAGAAATTTTGTCTTCCATCATCAATAGAAGTATCACAAGGGGTGCTTCTATCGAATATACGGCCACAGCACTTCAGGAGCGCTGTGGTTCCTTCTGCTCTAGCAGCGACATTTTGGGATTCAGAGCTGTTGAGCATTTGAGAAAGGCGAAAGAAATTGGTCTCAGAGATTATGAAACCTTAAGTTATCATTTGAACAACGCAATCAAACTTTTTGAAAGAATTGTGGATGATATTTCAATTGAAAAGATGAAAGAAGCCGTTAATATTATGTTGGACCTGCACTATTTTCCCAAGACCATCAAATTTTTGCTAAACATGGCTAACTCGATGGATAAAGGCAAACTTGCATACCAATTCATTGCAGACGGGTCATTAGAGCACGATGAAAGAAAGAAATATTTTGAGAAGCGCTCCTCCGTTTATGAGTTGGTCTTCGAAACATTGGTTAAAGTGGATGAACTAAGCGGTACCGATGTTGCATCAGGAGCAGGTAACCTAACTGTTTCCAATGAATTGAATTCTTTGAGAGAAGAGTCTTACTCCGTGGTATTGCATTATAACGACAAGTTATTCCATTACCAGTTGTACGACTGGCTCGTCTCTCAGGGTTGTCAAGATAAGCTTCTCCAACTGGACACGGATTTTATACTACCATATTTGCAAGAGAAATCGAAGAATTCGATGGCGATCTCAAATCTACTGTGGATCTACTATTCCAAGAGATCAAAGTTTTTGGAGGCGGCCGAAATTCTTTATACGCTCGCCGGATCAGATTTCGCCTTGAAATTGAGTGAAAGGATCGAGTTTCTTTCTCGTGCCAATGGGTTCTGCAACAGTGTTTGTCCTCCCAATCAGAAGCAAAACATGGTTCAATTGGCGGATATGATTCAAGAGATATTTGATGTTGCTGCTGTTCAAGACGATTTGCTTTCTCTGATTGCCACAGACAATAGAGTCAAATCGGAGGCTCGCGAAGGACTCCTTAAACAGTTGGATGGAAAGATTTTGCCCGTCAGTGATCTTTTCAATGATTTTGCGGTACCCCTAGGTTATTACGAAATCTGCCTGTTTATCTTCAAAGTATCGGACTTTAGAGACCAAGAGGAGATCTTAGCTAAATGGAAAGAGCTGTTTGAATCTTTGAGGACAGAGTTGAACCCCAGCGGCAAGATGGAGGACTCGTTGAATTTTATTAACTTCCTTTCCAACGTCGTTATCAAGGTCGGTCGCCAGGTCCACACTTCAGAGTTCGTGTTCCCCGTAGCCCATCTTTTCCCCATTATTTCCAACTTGTTTTACGATGCTCTGCCCCACGAACATTTGAAACCAGGATCTGTGGCGTCTATCTTCATATCTGCGGGGCTGTCCTACGGCAAGCTATACTACTTCCTCAAAGACTTGATAGAAACCTCCGATGCTCCTAACCCCGTTTTCCGCAAGGAGATGACTTGGTTGATTAAGGAATGGTACAAATCTGATAGAAAACTAAGGGACATCATTCAGTATGAGTCAGTGGCTCAATTGGAGGATTACACTTTGGACAAAGATCCAATCGAACTTTATATGAGGGAAACGGGAAACACCATTTAATAAAATATAACTGTAAAAGTAAAACCATCTGAAAGAACCTTTTTTTTTGTAATTTTTTTTTTTTACTATTTTTTTTAT
The DNA here is from genome assembly GCA_003705955.2 of Zygosaccharomyces kombuchaensis. NCBI lineage: Eukaryota > Fungi > Ascomycota > Saccharomycetes > Saccharomycetales > Saccharomycetaceae > Zygosaccharomyces > Zygosaccharomyces kombuchaensis. The sequence goes on from PPJZ02000041.1 coordinate 25,282, forward strand.
AAAAACCGTAATACTAATAATGATACCAATAGTAATAAATTTCTCCATTAGCTAGCCATACCAATGCAATCCAATACATCCTTTCCATACTTCCCATACTTCCCATACTTTTTACCCTATAAAGTAAGCTAGAAAGAACCAAACGTGTTTTCCCCCGAGTAGGTCACATACAAGAACCCATCCTTATCCTTGTGGTCTTGGTAAATGGCAGACATCAGAGCAGCAGTTGGGGGTAACGTATCGTTAACGAAAATGAAGATGGCCTTTTCAGGTGGCAGCATAATCCTTTTCCTAATCACGTAGACAAATTGACCAACGGTCAAATCGGCTGGCACCAAGTACTTCCGTTTGTCAATCTCTGGGATGTCAGACTTCTCTGCTTTCTCGCAGATGACTGGAATCCTGTTTTGGAACTTTTGGGAAATACGTTCCGACTCTGCCTTCCTCTTCTCGAAGGGATACTCAGACTTGAATGTAGATTTCATGTTTGGTTTTGACTGGATTTATAACGATCTATGAAGGCCCTGGAACAGACCGCTAGGAGGACCTTGTTATGGATTTCGTTGTGGTTTGTATACTACAGAATTAATTCCACATAATCCTCGCCACCCCTTCTTTATGTCTGGGATTATCCCCTTATCTCGCGCGAAAAGGCGGGTAAATTGTTTATCACGTGAAAAAGTGCGACACAACCGCTTGAGTGAGCGTCATGAACAATATTATCGGTTTGATGAACGCTGTCACTGCTTTATATTAGTACAGACTTATAGAGCTTTTTTGATGCGTTCTGTTGCTTCTTTCTTGTTTCTTGTATGTTTTCTCATTATTAAGATTACGGAAGGGTGATAAGGTAGATCCGATCCAAAGGGAATATTCCAACTTGCACCATTTCTTCGATCTTTAAGTTATAAGAACTTAGGATGATAAAAATATAATGTATCTCATGAACTGACGGAGTTCTGGAGCAAACACTGTAATTTCTTTCATAGTATAACGGTATTAGAAGTTGAAAAGCGTAAAAGCACTTCCGGTTAAAGATCTAGAGACCGAGCTGTAGCTTCCTGTATATGTGATAATTGAGTAATAAGATTAAACTCGGTTTTGTACTAGCAGAATTACTTATGATTTAAGTGTTGATCATGAAGGGGGAGGGATAAGTAAATATTAACAGAGAGAATGCTTCCAAAGCGAAACAAAACACAAAAAAAAAAACATTGTACTTTTAGATAAAATAGATCCGGGTGGAGATAAGTTTGAAACTGGCAGAATATTCAGTATGACTCCTTGGTAAATCTAAACTTTTCCAGGAAAAGAAAATTGAATTAGCTAAAATACTTTTTTTTTCAAAAAAAAGTATTCAATTCTTAGAAATGAACTTTGATTTGTAATATCGTCAGTTGAACTTTCATTTCTTCCCAACAGTAAACTTTAGATAAACATGTAGTTCCCCCTAAAATTCTCCTTAATGTAATATAAGAAACGATATGCAGGCCACCAGTGGCGCACTTCTTTTCAAACAATTGACTTAAATGTCGTTAAATAAATTGAGTTTTGATTAATACTAAAATACACTTGTGTAAAAAAATAAAATTGAGAGCAAACCCAATTTTAACACAATTTCGTCACAGTTTATGCAAATTTGCTATTTTCCTTGACACCACTCAGGTGATCAACAACTATTTAAGCAGACCATCGAGTTCTTGCTCCAATCTCTCCCTTTGGGCTACATATTCTATCAATGCCTCATCATCTAAATATTCCTGGTATTCATTTTCCAACTTTTCCACTTCATCCACTGAAATTGCATGCTCCTGTGCCTGCACACTCAAACATTGCAATTCTTGCCTTCGTTCACTATCCATGACAAACTTCTCCACGTTATCTGAGCCGCCTCTTATCCTCATAGCATTTTGATCTCGATGAGCAACCCTTCGCTGCGCTGTCCTGCGATCTCGCAGTTCTTTCTGTTCCCTTTGAAAACGTATAGGTGATGAAGAGTACGAGGGAAATGTATCACTATATTGGCTTCTCCGACTAGAGAATATCTCATCTGCAACACCTTCCGCTGGCTTTAAAGGCCTCTGAGGTGTCGTTATCTGCCCATGCGGCCCCGGGGATGATCCTAGAAACGGCCTCAACGGGCTATGTCGAGGGTCTGCCATGACTGGATGATCACCAATGTATATAGGGGTAGTTTACGAGTTGTTCATATCATATCGCTACATCTTACGTGGAAGAGTACTAATCTTCTGAAATTTTGACCTACGAGCTTGCACACGTGAAGCGTATCGTAATATCATCTATAACAATTATAAGCAGTTTACAATTTGAAAATCTTTAGCTTGAAAGTCGTGTCATTAATGACCTGTTCCTCATCAGCTATAGGATTAGCCTTCTTGCCATCGCACTTGGCAATGTCGGATCTACAAGTCTTGGTCAACATGGACAAATGTTGCTTAACGACGTTTTCGAACTCCATGTTGTCGTTGATCAACTCGTACTCAACCAACACATCATCAGTGGCGGCCAATCCACATTTCTTTCTCAATTTTTGGATTCTGTTCACCAGTTCTCTGGCCAGACCTTCGGTCTTTAGTTCTGGATAGATTCTCGTATCGAGGATGATCAAAACGTCCTGGTCAGATCTGCTCTCTTGACCTTCCTTAACGGCAGAATCCGGCAAGCCTCTGATCACGTTCAAATCACCTTTGACAAGCTGGATACCTGCTACTTCCAAAGATCCAGTTTTCAAGTACCTGCGCACCTCCTCGGTGGTGACAGCAGGCAGGGCGTCTTTGACCTTTTTGACGTCTTTTTTCAATTTCTTCCCCAAAGTTGGCCAATCGGCAACTGCCCTGTACTCGACACCATATTTCTCTTCATCAGAAGTTATGACGACATCGTGCACATTCAATTCTTCAATGATGTATCCCTTTAGTTCTTCAACATCTTTCAAATACTCCTTGTCGCTGTGTAAGATGACTAAAGTTTTCAACGGGGTCTTCAAAGAGATAGTTTTCTTCTCACGGATGTTCCTCCCCAACTCAATGACTGCTTGCATTCTGGAGACAGATTTTTCAATCGCCTCATCGAAAAACTCTTTTCTAACCTCCGGGTAGGACAGGAAGTGAACAGATCTAGCGTCCTTACCGAACTTGGCTAAGACCTCTTCTGGGATGAATGGGCTCAATCTCATGTAGATGGTGTCCGACAGGAATGGAGTGAAAGGCGCCATGGCACGCACAAAAGTGAAAAGAGCCTCAAACAAGGTGTTTAAGGCTTTCAGGCAATCTTCCAGGCCGTTTTCACCCTTCAAACGACGACGGTTGAATCTGATGTACCAATTGGTCAATTCATCGATAAAGTTCAACAGTTTTGGCACCACACTGTACAATTTGTAGACTCTCATCTCCTGGTGGATAAATTGTACTAACGATTGCAAAGAGGCCAGAACCCATCTGTCCATGACATTATCACTGGACGAAGATGGGTCATATTTGAAATCAACTTCGGACGTCTTCTTTAGCAATGCAATTTGACCCTCTAAAAACTTGAAAGAGTTCCACCATGGCAGCAAAACCTTGGAGACGACCTCCTTGACACCTTCTTCTTTAAATTTTAAAGTTTCGGCTTTCAAAACTGGAGAGTTGATCAAGTACAACCTCAAGGCATCAGCACCATACTTATCGAGGACGATATTTGGGTCTGGGTAGTTTTTCAAAGATTTGGACATCTTTCTACCGTCAGCAGCCAAAATGATACCAGAGACGATAACATTTTTGTATGGAACTTCACCAAACAATTGGACACCCAACACAGACAAAGTGTAAAACCAACCTCTTGTCTGGTCCAAACCCTCAGAGATGAAATTAGCTGGGACTTTTTGGGCGAAATCTTCTTTGTTTTCAAAGGGATAGTGCAATTGAGCATAAGGCATGGATCCAGATTCGAACCAACAGTCAAAAACTTCCTCAATTCTTCTCAAAGTACCATTACCTTTCTTGGACGGGATAGTGATTTTGTCAATGGAATCACGGTGCAAATCCGTGATACCGGTAACACCGCTCAATTCCTCCAACTCTTGGACAGATCCTACACAGACAATTTCCGAATAGTCCTCAGAAACCCATAGGGGGATTGGAGTTCCCCAGTACCTGTTTCTGGAGATGTTCCAGTCACGAGCGTTCGCGATCCAATTAGCAAATCTTTTCTCTTTGATAGCTTGTGGAACCCAATGCGACTTGAGTACGGAGTCCAAGAGCTGTGGGACAATGTCCTTGACACGCACAAACCATGCTGGCACACTACGATACAGCAGAGGAGTATCAGATCTCCAACAGAAGGGGTAAGAATGGCGAATCTGCGATGCAAGCAACAAGTTACCCTTGGCGGTCAAATGCTTAATGATTTCCTTGTCAGCATCCTTCACATAGATGCCCTTGAATTCGGTAACTTCTGGTGTAAATTTACCAGCATCATCCACTGGATTTGGAAGATCCAAATCTTCTGCAATGATACCGTTTTTCAAGCAGGCGTTGTAATCCTCTTCACCAAATGCAGGGGCATTGTGCACGATACCCGTACCCGAGTCGTTGGTCACATAGGAATCAGAGATGACCCTAAAGGCTCTATGTCCATATTGTTCCACAAAATATGGGAATAATGGCTCATACTGCAAACCGATTAGTTCCTTCGCTGGAATCTTTTCAACGATTTTGAACTTCTCATTTTTAGGTTTCTTATAAAGCGATTTGATCAAAGATTCCAAAAGGATGAAATAGCGGTCCTTATTTTCATCATAAATCTTGACGTACTCGAAGTTTGGGTTAACACATAGTGCCAAGTTGGAGGGCAAAGTCCAAGGAGTAGTGGTCCAAGCTACCAACTGGGTCTTATCTTGACCTACAATGTTGAAACCAATGGTCACCGCAGGATCATTGACGTCCTTATAGTTTTGTTGAGCTTCGAAATTACTCAAAGGTGTGGTACAACCGACAGAATAAGGCATGACTCTGAACCCACGGTATACCTGCTTTTTCTCGTACAACTGCTTGAATGCCCACCATTCAGACTCCATGAAAGATGGGTACATGGTCTTGTAATCATTGTCGAAATCGATCCAACGTCCCAAACGGCCAATGGTCTTCCTCCATTCGCCAGCATAAGTCATCACAATCGACTTACACTTTTGGTTGTAATTCCCGATACCATATTTGAAAACGTCCTCTTTGCAAGTAATGCCCAATTCTTTGTCGATAATGTGCTCGATGGGCAAGCCGTGAGTATCCCAACCAAACCTTCTATCAACGTGGTGGCCGGTCATGGTAGCGTAACGGGGAACCACATCCTTGACGGTAGATGCCAAGATGTGACCATAGTGAGGAGTACCAGTGGCAAATGGTGGACCATCGAAAAACGAAAACTCTGGTTTATCTTTAGTGAGTTCTAACACTCTATGAAAGGCGTCAATTTCGTTCCAAAATGCAAGAACCTTCTCCTCCTCCTTGGGGAAGGAAAACTGAGATGTCTCAGACATAACGTTGGTTTGCCAGGATTGGGGATCAAATGATCTCGAGATTGGTTTCCAGTAGAGCGTGAGACTGAAATTTCACTTTGTTCACTCCACCACAATTTGACTCATTCTCCGATGAAATGTCGAAAAATTTTGAACTTCGTCCGATGCGATGGAATACACTTACAAATGTTGAAATTCAAATTCACATCAATTTTAAAGATATAGTATATATATATAACTAACTATTCATAACACTTCGCAGAAGCCAATCATTACAACTAAATGGTATCTCTATGCTTGCTTAGTCAACCTCCTCAACCGTTGGACCTTGGTCTCCACCGGCGCCTGGAGCGCCACCACCTGGAACGCCACCTGGAACACCACCTGGAACACCACCTGGAACACCACCTGGAGCGCCTCCTGCACCGTAGAATTTGCTCATAATTGGGTTGGCAACAGCCTCCAGCTCCTTTTGCCTATCCTCGTACTCCTCCTGGGATGCCGACTGCGAAGCATCCAGCCACTCGACGGTTTCCTTGGCGGCATTCTCCAATTTGGCAGCATCTTCTTCCCCAACCTTCTCCTTGAAGCTACTCTCGCTTACAGAGCTCTTCAAGCTGAACGCGTACGACTCCAGTTGGTTCTTAGCCTGAACACGAGCTCCTTCCTTCTCATCGTCAGCCTTATACTTCTCGGCCTCCGACACCATTTTCTCAATGTCCTCCTTGGACAATCTGCCCTTGTCGTTGGTGATGGTGATCTTGCTCGACTTGCCGGTACCCTTTTCAACAGCCGAGACGTTCAGAATACCGTTGGCATCGATGTCAAAAGTGACTTCAATTTGAGGGACACCGCGTGGAGCTGGTGGGATACCGCTCAACTCGAATTTACCAAGCAGGTTGTTGTCCTTTGTCTTAGTTCTCTCACCTTCATAAACCTGGATCAACACACCCGGCTGGTTGTCAGCGTACGTGGAGAAGGTCTCCGACTTCTTTGTGGGAATAGTAGAATTTCTGGGGATCAACTTGGTCATTATACCACCTGCGGTCTCAATACCAAGCGACAATGGAGCCACATCCAGTAGTAACAAGTCCTGAGTCTTAGAGGACTGGTCACCTGTCAAAATAGCAGCTTGCACTGCTGCACCGTATGCAACGGCCTCATCAGGGTTGATGGACTTGTTGGGCTCCTTACCAGAGAAGAACCCAGATACCAATTTCTGAATTCTGGGGATTCTAGTAGAACCCCCGACAAGCACAATTTCCTGAACTTGAGACTTGTCGACTTTAGCATCTCTCAACACTTTCTCGACGGGCTCCATCGTGGATCTGAACATGTCGGCACAGAGCTCTTCGAATCTTGCTCTGGTCACAGAGGTGTAAAAGTCGATACCTTCATACAAGGAGTCGATCTCTACAGACGTCTGTGTAGCCGAAGACAAAGCCCTCTTAGCCCTTTCAGCGGCAGTTCTTAGTCTTCTCAAGGATCTCTGGTTGCCCATCAGATCCTTCTTGTATTTCCTCTTGAACTCGTCGGCCAAGAAATTCACCAACCTGTTGTCGAAATCCTCACCACCCAAATGGGTGTCACCTGCGGTTGCCTTCACTTCAAAGATACCTTCGTCGATGGTCAGCAACGATACATCGAAAGTACCACCACCGAGGTCAAAAATCAAAATGTTTTGCTCACCGGCCTGTTTCTTGTCCAAACCGTAGGCAATTGCGGCTGCCGTGGGCTCGTTGATGATACGTAAAACATTCAACCCAGCAATAGCACCGGCGTCCTTGGTAGCCTGTCTCTGGGAGTCATTAAAATAAGCAGGCACGGTTACCACTGCGTCCTTCACCTCACCACCCAAATAGTTTTCGGCAGTCTCCTTCATCTTACCCAGAACCATCGAGGAGATTTCTTCCGGTGTGAACACCTTCTGTTCACCCTTGTATTCGACGCTGATCTGAGGCTTTCCATCCTTGTCAATCACTTTGAATGGGAAGTGCTTAGCGTCACTGACCACTTCTGGGTCATCAAACTTTCTACCAATTAGACGCTTGGCGTCAAAAACGGTGTTGTGAGGGTTGATGGCTGCCTGGTTCTTGGCGGAATCACCAATCAATCTCTCGGTATCGGTAAACGCAACATAGGAAGGAGTCGTCCTATTACCTTGGTCATTGGCAATAATTTCCACACGGTCGTTCTGAAAGTGAGCGACACAGGAGTAAGTAGTACCTAAATCTATCCCAACTGCTCTTGCCATTATCAATTGTTATTATTCTTCAGAGTTTAAAGATTTCTTGTTCTTTGTGGTAATGACAAAACGGTAACCAACATATTTCGAAGTGCCATCAATCTTTGCCTTTATATATCCTTTGTGCAATCCAATTTGTACTCCCTACTTGCTCTCCCTTAATCTTTTAGCGCTCATCCCCAGTTTTTTTCCCCAGTGCTCCTTGAAGTTCCATCAACTTCCACCCTTTTCTCGTCCTCCGTAGATAGTGACAGAATGCACTAGTTTCTTCCAGAAGCTTCCAGAATCTGCTCGAAGGGTCTTCCGACAAAATAAACTTCATCATAGGCGATAGTAGTACACTCCACCGATTACAGTAGGTTCAAATTCATCAGACATCTCGTCTTGCCGAACTTCATCGAGGAGATCTGGTGCTCTGCGCTCCAATGTTTCTCTAGTACGTCTCAGGTGGCTGGATTGAAACGAATCGTTCAAAACGCGATCCCATACTGTTGGGTTGAGTAGGTAATCGACGTAGTCTTGCTGCAGCGACTCTAATTGTAACGAGAGCTGTTTGTCCACACGGGACATTGTCTCTTCTGACACCGAAGAACTCAGACATACGAGTTCAATCAGGGAATGCCATTGCAGACTGGAACCGTAGTTACCAAAGAGCATGGCGTTCAGGAAGGCGAACTGCATTTCACCCAGCAGACGATCGAATCGACGGCCGTAGGCCTGGGGCAGTATGACCTCATTGAGATAATATGATTTGTCTAGGAAATCTTCCTGCTTGTGACCCTGTCTGATGGCTTGCAGTGATTTGAATTTTATGGCATGGTAGTGAAAATTTGGACCGCTGTGGGGGTGTGCAGATCGGTTGTTACCATCTTCCTTAGTCAAAGTCCTCTGCAATAGCTGAACTTCCTCCAAACTGGCCATGGATGAATCTACATAGCCCTCGGTACCGCCAGTGAAGTGGTGGATCTGTTCCGTGGACACATATCGCGTAAGGTCTTGCCAAGACTCTGTTTCGTGGTAGCTCACCATGAATTGCAAATGCGACGCCAACTCGTCCTCGTAGATATGTTCGTCTCCTACTCTAACCAATTCAAACGTTTCCCCGTAGCGGATGTAGTACTTCTTGCTCGCGTCGAACCAGTATCCATACCTCATTGAATCATCCCCCCAATGCACTACATGGACCCCTGGGGGAATATTTTTGATCCCACCAAATGGCTGTCCCCTTTGCAACTCGAAAGTGACATTATCGATGCCCACGACGACGTCTATGGGGCACGTCGAACCATATAGTAGTGCGTTCATGGTGCGATGAGCTTTGAACGTTAATAGTGATTGTGTCTTTTTTTTTTTTTTCTGCACTATTTAAATGGAGGTGAGATCATTTGAACACTTACTCCTCTGCTCACTACTGAAGATACCAAGACCGAGAGAGCTGGCTTAGTATTTTTCTTACTCGCTCATTGTTCAGTAGATCAATTCGAGAAAGTCTATTTAGATGATGAAAAACCTTTATTTTACAGACCTGTACTGAATTCTTTCATGCGGAGAAATATATTGCCAATGATATCTGATTCACCAGCTAGCTCTAGCGGAAAATTCTTGCACGCTCTTGTTAATGCGAAACGACGCATAAAGCGCTTTTCTCCATTTTTGCATCCAATTAACTGACCATTGCTTTTGCACCGGGTTATCGTTCACAACACGGTTAGATTACTATACGATGTTATACATGCTAGACCTTATCCAGCTTATTTCTTGGCGGTCAATCTTCTCAAGTAGAAGGCCAACTCCTCACCTTCCAAGATGTAACCGTCACATCTGCCAGACTGACCTGGTCTAGAAGAAATGGCAGCGTACAATCTACCAGCAGTGAACTGGGCATCGACAGACTGCTCCACCTTCACAGCGTTAGCTCTGGCGGCCCACTTCTTCTGGGCACTCTTAGAGGCAGCTGGGACAACGTCCTCCTCGTTCTTCTGGCTCTTCTTCTTACCCAAAGTGTGGCCATAGTGGGACTCGAACCACTGTTTGAATGGAGTGGCATCGATTTGCACAATGGCAGCCTTTGTCAAAGTGTTCGTTCTCACCAGTTCGTTGTTAGATGGATGATACACCACCCCTGCGATTCTGGTCTTCTTCGAGACACCCTCAGAGGCCCACGAGAAGTTACCGGTCTCGACTCTTAGAGCTCTGAACTTCTTGTTACCACCTCTGACCCTGACAGAGTGGATTCTCTTACCACCAATCTTGGTGTTAGCGGGCTGACGACCCAACTCAAACTTCCGCTTCTTCCTGATCTGAGCACGCTTGGCACCGGTAGCGGATCTTTTGTGACGAGAATCACGAGAAATACCCATCTTGATTCTATCCAGAGGTCTGTTAGTATATTTGGTCCGTGTTTCCTATTTTCAATAACCCCAATATGACATACGATTTGTCCTGGTGAGTCCTATTTACGTAACATATAAGTGAATTGTAGACAACTCTGCAATCTTTCACAACTGTATTTTCTTCACTCGCCGCGATGGGCTCCGGGATTGCGTCCGTTGCCAGAGTGAGTTGGAACTGCGTGGGGGGCGAGGGGAGGCGGGAGGGAGCGCGATGGGAGTTGGAAGGAGGTGTAAGATGTCCAGGCAGGGCCCCTGCCTGGAGCCAGGGGGAGTTGGCACGAATTCGCCGAGCCTGAGGGGAGCAACCTCCTACGGTTAGGCTTCCTCAGACCCTCTGGCCGGTCCGTCCACGTTGGGCAACTCGGAGAGAATCCTGACGCAACTTTTTCGTAAGAGAGCCCACGCAAAAAAATTGAAAAATAATTTTTCAGAATTCGAATCACGTTATATCATACCGAAGTATGGGTGACAGTCACACATAGTTCATGATATCTTGGCGATGCCCTTACCATATACTGTGGATAGTATAGTTGAAAGATTGAATTTGACTGAACGGAATAAAGGGCAGCAGCTGGTGAAAATATGATATTTTTGAGTAAATACTTTGTGCCGATCCGCTAAAGTTTGGACAATAGGCTCTGGCTTGGTTTTGTGTTTTCATTGCTATCTTAGCGCTACAATGATCCACCTGACGTTGTAGTGGGACTCAAAAGTACCTTGAACTGGAGCGAGTTAATCAGTTAAAGCACTTTCACTGATTTTTTGGCCTCGACATTGGGAGTTCCTTACGAATAAATAACATAGCATTGTGTTCCCCAGGATTTGTCATTAAAGATACGAATATACTCCTGAACTATTTTGAATCCCAGCTCAAGTTTATTTTTATAAATCAATTTGGGCTCTAAAAGGCGATTGCAAAAATAATATTGGTTAATGACAGCAGGCGATTGCTTTAAATGATTTTAAAAACGTACTACACAAGATTGGCCACGATTTTTTTTTAAAAAGAGAATACAACTCCTGTTTGTGTAATAGTTCACCCTAAAGTAAGTTTAATCGAGATACCATTAGGCGACAGTGGATCTTTGCATTTACAAAAGATAGGAAAGCCAAAGCTCATTATGTAGGAACGTAAAATATTTTTGAAGGCCTACAGACCCATATTTGTAGAAACATTCGGTATCTTCGAGGGAGAAGGAAAAGAATATTTTATTTAATGCTTATAATGTTTTTTTGTTACTATGCTATTTCTCACTTTTCAAGCGAACGGTAATCCGCTTGAAAAATTCAGCTCATCGCATATATTTACTCCAGGCCAAACTCATCACTTGTCATACAAAGCACAGAGACTTGAGAAGCACTACCTCACCAAAATGTCCACCTACGATCAAATAGAGATCGAGGATATGACCTTTGATGCGGATACCCACATGTTCTCCTACCCATGCCCCTGTGGAGACCGGTTCCAACTCTACATCGATGACATGTTTGACGGTGAGAACATCGCAGTATGTCCCAGCTGCTCCTTGATGATCGAAGTCATTTTCGAAAAGGAAGATTTGCAAGAGTATTACGAAGAGGCCGGTGCCCAGCCACCAGAGCCCGTTGCAGTGGCAGCATAGATAGCATAGTTTAAGGAAGTTTGAATTCAAAAAAATAAGGGTATATAATAATGTTTAATTTGACAGGCATACCTGGTTCAAGCCTGTCCGCTTGGAAATGGACGTCAACTGTGGAATTTGTTGACGCTGGCATTTGTTGACGCTGTATGTAGGTTAGTCAAAATATGATTGACGTCGGGATGCGGGTTTTAACATGTACATGTTATAAACTTTCCGAAGAAAAACACTGAACAAAAACAAAGAGAACTTGTCAAAACAACCACTCGTCCATCGTTCACATAGGTCACAGCTAGTCGGAGATGAGTTCGTCAAAGGCTGAACCCAAGATTATCGCCAAAAGCGATCCCAAGCTGGAGGCAGCGACGATAAAAAGGCCTGAACCTGCTCCTAAGGAAATCAAGACAGATGAAGTAGGGCTAAAGAGAGTCGCCAGGCCATTGAGACACGTCAGACACATTCCTGTCAAGTCATTGATCTTTTACTCTAAGCGTGGGCCCATTGAGTTTTCTTATGATAGCAAGATCAAGCTGCCCATCAATAAAAATAAGATAGTCGTACAAGTTCAATATGTTGGTTTAAACCCTGTGGATATGAAGATTAGAAACAGTTATCAAACGGGCATTTACGGTGCTGCTGGACTAGGTAGAGAATACAGCGGTATCATTACGCATGTGGGTAAAAATATGGAGTCTCACTGGAGTGAGGGCGATGAAGTTTTTGGTATTTATTTCCACCCACACCAAGCTGTAGGTTGCTTGCAAACTTCCATCCTAGTTGACCCCAGTGTGGATCCAATCATGCTAAAGCCCATGAGCTTATCTATGAAAGAAGCCTCTGGAGCACTTTTCACCTTGGGTGCAGCATACAGCATTTTGGAGAAATTGCAAAAAAGTGGAGCCTTACAGAAAAATGCCAACATATGCGTCATTGGTGGTACGTCATGTGTGGGGATGGCTGCTATCCAATTACTCAAGAAGCATTACAATCTGTACGCTTTGCTCACCGTAGTCACTAGAGGTAACGGTCGCACTGTGCTTAAGAAGAAGTTTCCCTCAATCATAGATGAGATGATCTTTGTCAATTACTTGACCTGCCGTGGTAAGGTCAGTGGACCTTTGAAGCAAATGATTGAAGAGGGTCAAATTACGGATTACGACGAAGATACCAACGAAGAATATACCATTGAGTATGATCAAGGCAAATACGACATCATCTTAGATTTCGTCGGTGGATACGATGTCCTAGCACACTCGAATTCATTGATTCGTACAGGTGGGCACTATGTTACTACTGTGGGTGACTACGTGGCGAACTACAAGAAGGACATCTATAATTCTGCAGATAACCCCAGCGCCAACATGAGGAAAGCATTTGGATCCATGCTCTGGCTTTACAACTACATGCATTTCCAGTTCGATCCTTCCGTCGCCATCTCCAAGAAAAACAACTGGATGAGTAAGTGTTGTGAGTTGTTGGAGAGGAAGACGGTCAAGGTTGTCATAGACAAGACTTATGACTGGAAAAACAATCGGGAAGCCCTCTCTTATATGTCAACACAACGTGCTCGTGGTAAGATAATCTTGAAGGTCGAGAAATTTTAACGGCAGAATTCATGCTTTTCATTTTTTTCTGTTCAAACTTTCGTTTACTTGTGTTCTATATAATTTAATTCTTAACATGGGTATGTTGTAATGTTAAGTCTTCCTTATTTCATCGAAAGCCCCAAGAGAAACAGTACGAATGCCACACCGATATAGATCAATGAAGATGATCCAGAGTCTCTTCTGGACTTGTTCTCACCGCCAATTTCACCCAGCGCCTGTTCAGCACGTATTCTGTCCTCTGGATCAGAAATTTCCTCCACAGAGATAGCTTTCTCCTTGGCGGCTGCTGCAAGAGCATCCTGCTTGCCCTGGTTAGCAGCTGCTTCCGCTTGCGCCTCCCCGCTGGTCCTTCTTCTCTCCAACTCTCGCATGTTTTCTTCTAATATATCGGGGAAAACCATCTTGAACCTTAGATTCGAATGCGTGTTATATTCCATCGATCGTCTGCAAAGAATGCGTTTCTGTTGGTCAGTGCTCGTTATCGAACCTGTCGTACCCTCGTCGCTCGTCATAAAGCTCAACAATCCGTTGAGGATGGTTGAAACAGACCAACCTGGGTTCCAGGTATTCGGGTGGTAATCGCTCATCGAGAGACACAGACGGGTATTCTCCTGGAAGCGGCCACTTGGGGTAATCATACGAATCGCCGGTGGCTTAAAGGGATAATCAGAAGGGAACGTCAACGTACCATGATACTGTCCATTCTCATAGGGCGTGTCGGGTGGCCCGATGATGATATAGTGCCATTCAAGTATATTAGATTCATTGGGACGGGCCATGATAAACGGCGGAGGGTTCTCTGTCATGGCCTTGTATTCCTTGGACAACCTCTTATGGGCCTGTCTTGTCGCCATTTTACCTCTAATCTATTCCGTGAAAGAAACCAAGCTGCCCAAACTGCACTATCAGTCTACCGAAACGTGTGACACACCGCCAAATTTGGTACTGATCTCAAAAATACCACTGTTCACGTCTGTAACAGCTCTTCTGGATAGAGTGTAGTCACTTGTTGATCTTTAAGTTTCCCGTGTCGGGATCCTCCTTCAAATTGAACATGAGCACAAACAGTCAACCAAAGAGCAATAGGATGTTGAGACGCGGACCAGCGAGGTGAGAGAGACTACCAGAATCTAGTAGGAGGACTGCAAGCCCATTGATGATGACTTCGACTAGCTCTTGTTATCTATGTCACGTGCTCATCAAAATTTTACTATCAGCTTATTGGGATTATTTCGAGTAGAAGATCATCCCTTCAGCCCAAGTGGGTTCGTATCGGTAAGGCTTTATTTATCAAAGGAGCCTTCTAATTGAGTTTTATTGAAGTAAATATACTGTCTGTGCATTTCCAGATTTAATGTCCTCAGAGGTGGAAGAGATGTCTTCGAACAGCATAAAGATACTGGCAGGTAATTCACATCCAGAGTTGGCAAGTGCCATCTCCAAGCGGTTAGGCATCCCCCTATCGAAAGTGGGCGTTTATCAATACTCCAACAAGGAGACATCAGTAACCATTGGGGAGAGCATTCGCGATGAAGACGTGTACATTATACAAACAGGAACAGGTCAACAAGAGATAAATGATTTCTTAATGGAACTACTGATCATGATTCATGCCTGTAAAGTGGCATCCGTGAGACGGGTGACTGCAGTGATTCCCAATTTTCCCTACGCAAGACAGGATAAGAAGGATAAGTCTAGGGCCCCCATAACAGCGAAGTTGGTGGCCAACCTCCTGCAAACTGCGGGATGCGATCACCTCATCACTATGGATTTGCATGCGTCGCAAATTCAAGGTTTTTTTCGCATCCCCGTGGATAACTTGTATGCCGAACCATCACTTTTGAACTATATCGGAAGCAAAACTGATTTGGAGAACGCAATCCTTGTGTCGCCAGATGCAGGTGGTGCCAAGAGAGTAGCTTCCCTTGCAGATAAATTGGATTTGAATTTTGCACTGATCCACAAGGAGAGACAGAAGGCAAATGAGGTATCTCGAATGGTTCTTGTCGGTGATGTTAAAGGCAAATCGTGTCTGTTGATTGATGATATGGCAGATACGTGTGGTACTCTGGTCAAAGCTACGGATACCTTAATGGATCATGGTGCCAAGGAGGTTATTGCCATCGTTACCCATGGCATTTTCTCTGGTAACGCTAGGGAAAAACTGAAAAATTCTAGGTTATCTAGAATCGTATCCACGAACACTGTCCCCGTAGATTTGGAGTTAGACATTTTTGATGAAATTGACATAAGCCCCACAATGGCAGAGGCCATCAGAAGATTACATAATGGTGAATCGGTGTCTTATTTATTTACCCATGCTCCTGTGTAAGTTCTAATTTTTTTTTTCCCTTCATCAAAATGGAGTTAAAAATATATATTAATGTATAAATGTTTGAATAATTGAGTGTAACTTAAAGTCTTGAATATTACTTTCATTGTTGCCTCTTTTATCTTTCCTAACCTTTTTATTATTGCTGACTTCGCCATTTGTACCGTTTAACTGTACTGTGAAGTTACATTAAAAAAAACCCTTATTAAGTTGGTATCAATTCTTTTCGACGTTTCTTTCACTTTTCATAAAATTGAAAAGCTTAGACCTAGGCCTTGTGAGCTTAAGGGATGAGTTCGAAGACTTGCGCTCCACGCTAGGTATCACCGGTGGCGACATGGGTGGTTCCTTGGCAGTAGCCTCTTCAACTGTATTGCAATCAGACATCACCGGAGACTTCATGGACGTAGTCCTTATCCACTCGTCGTATTTTAATAGTTTGTCAATATTTCCCTCGTACTTCCTCTTACCATCGATTTCGCCTGGTGAATTTATATCGAGTTTAGGGTGTGACTCTCTGTAGAAAAGAACGTAAGTCGTCGTCAAAGTGGTTGCATCACCAATAAAGTTCAACACCGTGCTCTCACTCACAGATTCCACAGTCTCATCATCAAACAAGAGCCAACCAAAATTGTCGTTCTTGCATAGGGATACGTAATGTCCATGTTGTGGTCCTCCCCCCATGTGTACAATAATTCCTGATAGCTCGTACTTCTTTGAGACAGAATCTGAAAACGTTGAACAAACGTTCAAAGTTAAGGGGTAGTAAACTTTATTGAAAAGTTTGATGTTTGAATTTTTTGCCTCTGAATATTTGAACCTTTTCAAATGTAGAGCTAAAGTATGAGGTAATTGCTTAAGTCCAACTCGTCTTTCAGCCTCTTGTAAGCCACAACACTCATTACAATAAAATTTATTGGAACCTGATAACATTTCACGTTGATCGAAGTTTTGCAGCAGCGCTTGCACGTCGGTATCTCCGTCTTCATTCACTTCAATCGGGAAATCCAGGAACGGTTCATCACGGGAGGTTATATTGTCACAAGTGAAGCATTTAACCCGATTGGTCAAAGTTCCTTGAAACAAATTTTTGACAAAATTGTATCCATTTTCCTGATTGACCCCATGTGTTTGCATATCCTTTTCCAAATAATCACTTAGTTCATTCAACAAAAAGTTCAAAAATTCGTGAGCATCCTGATGCATCGTCGTATTGAAGAGGACATTTTCCTTTTTAAGAATATCCACAAACTTGACGGGTGAAACAACGCCAGTCAATGAATAATTTTCTGTAACACTTTCAAAAATGTCTTTCAGACCTGTGTAAAGATTGGCTTCACCAGAATCATGAATAAGATAATCCACGTTCAAAACAGGTCCTTTAATCAGAGCAAATTTCTTTCTTTGCTCGGTAGAGTGCTGGTTGTTATGATGTGGGTGATGGTGGTGGTGGTGCGGTTGAGGCTGTTGCTGCATTTTCTTACCGGTTTGAGTTGTGGGGAAAGTAAAAGCATGGTCCCCTTCTATAGGAGAATTAATACGAGTATCCTGATCACCAGCACCAGTCTTTGGAGTTACAGTAGAAGGTGATTCTAAGAGTCCATTGACGTTATTGACTCTTCCGACAATAACCCTTTGGGTATTCTCATGAATTTTCTCATTGAAAGGACCAGACTCGACTAGAGCTGAGTGGACTGGCTGTGAGGAGCCTTGTCTTGAATACGGTGGACTTGACAAAGCATCCACAAAAACGCTACCTTTTGAAGTCGTGGGGGTGCCATTCTGCTTTTCGGATCCACTGAGAGAATTCACTTTAGAAAATTGTTGTGGTTGTTGGTTTCTGTCCGCGAGGCCCCTGTGGCCATTTTCCAATTGATTATTTTTATCGTTGTGGTTGCTGTCGTTTACGTTAGTAGTATGGATATCATTATTGATTGTTTTCTGAGTATTAGTAGTATTAATATAATTGGAACTGTTGTCATTCGAATTTTCGTTCTTTTCTACGCTCGGAGTATTACTTGCCGGAGTTGTTTCACTTGCACCGGTGCTATGATTATTGATATGGTTAGTGCTGTTTGGTGCAGAATTGTTGGTCACATCATTAGTGCGCTTAGAGTGTTGGTGCTGATGATGAGCATGATGGTCCTTGGAATCAAAACTGGATTCATTGAAAAATCTTGGTTTCTGGCCCGGCATTTCAGCCTTACGTCTCGGCCTAGTGGCTGGATTTCTCTTTGGATACTGCAACATCTGTACTCTAAAATCTGCCATGTTGTAAAGACACTGTAAAACAGAATTGCAATAGCAAGTATTGCCAAAATTCTCTAACCCAAAGACTTTGTTGGATCCGTCACCGTAGGGCGTATCCTCTGTACAAGTAGTGAACAGAATGGGAGAATCCATATCCATCATAGTATCGATCGAAGTACTCAGTAAGCTTGGTAAAGTATCACTGCCTGTATGCATTTCCACAGTGGCCGGTTTTTCGCCCGTAGGTGAATGGAACTGACTAGAATGCCCTGAAGAGTTTCTACTTCTTTCTTTTGTCTTAATAGGTGTTGGCTTGGGCAATGGTTTGGATATGAGCTCTGGTGACATCCTAGGGGTATGATAAGGCGTTTGGTGAATAAGCATCCCATTTCCCAACTGTTGAGGCGGATCTATTTCATCCTTGGGTTTCTTCTTAGTCGATAGCCACCTTTTCAGCATCTTAGTTTCCTAAAAGTAAGCGTTACTTAACCTTTGACAGTATTGAAATAACAAAGAGGTTAAATTGATCACTGCTGGACTCGAATATTTGCAAATGGTTCCTCTTTTAACTAGGGCTCCCCGCTACACTGGTTCCGAGTATACACTTGTTGTATTTTGTGTTGGCGCGGGTTGCCTACTGAGACCACCTTGATTTCCTAACAACGCAGGTGGTAAATGATAATGACGAACGAAATATTGAATTCTTGAAAAATGTATTAATGAAGGGAAGATACGGTGCCGACCAGATTTCTTCGAGCATGGAAAAAATTAATAATTCTCGATGGTGATCTTGTCATAAGACTTGGGCTTTCTTTCTCAAGTTTCTATCACTGTTTGAAAATTTACGTTATTATTAGAACTAGACAACTTTATTTCACCAGAATTTATAGTACCAAACCAAACTCAAAATAAAAGCTTAATTCCGAATTAATACAAGCTAGTATCGGGTAGGAAAGAAATGTAATGTATTACTTCGACGTCGAAAGCTTTCGGACTTTTATTCACTTTTCTCCCAGTAAACCATATCTTGACAATAAATCATAAGATAAAATAAATATTATACTACACTCTTTTAGATGCAACTCAACATTCATCAAATTTTCACAAAAACCTTGCTCTTCAAAAAGAAAGGAAGCTTGGCTTTTCTTGCGTACGTTGAAACAATTCAAACGTCCGTCTGTGCACTTTCTGTATATATCAGAACTTTGGTTCCATATCCATGTCAAACCAACCCAAAAAATCGTCGTTACTTGAATTCCCCTCAAGCCACCCAGTGCTCTGTTGTTGGAAAAAAGTATCCAACTCCGAAAGTTGGTTAATCGAATTCTTCCTATTGCCATTTTTCTCGGTAGGGCTGTTGGCAGCTAGCGCCTGGCCCGTGCTCAAAAACATGTTCAAGTTGGCATAATTGTCAAAATTCATCCTATTGTTGTTGTTGCTATTATTATTATTATTATTGCTGTTATCATCATCATCATCATCATTATTATTATCATTATTGCCAGCGGCGTTAGTAGGAACCTTAGAATTCGTAGGCTTATTCTCTTGTAATGGAATGAACGACTTGTTCAAAGAAGTGTTTGAGGATACTGAAACGTTATTCATGCCAAAGAGTGAATTTTGATTGCTGCGTTTATCAGCCAAACTCCCTGCATTTGGCACAACAGAGACATTGTTTGAGTTTTGTATATTGGTCTGGTTCATAAATGGTGGCATGGACTGTAAGTTTCCCTCGCTGACAGCAGCGCTTTTCTTTGCCGCATTTTGATCAAAGGAACCTTCCAAGTTCAAGGATTGTGCTATAGGGTCAGCAAAGGTGGAAGAAACAGGCATCACGGGCTGCATAGATGCACCACTGTCAGTACCAGCTGGCGCTGGCGCGTTGATGGGGTTCGAGTTGGCCAAGATGTTTTCCAGCTTGACACTACCAGTTTCATCCAACATTGAGAGTGGGATACCATTAATCTCCATAATTGTGCCATTGGAACTCTTGTTTGTCTTTGCCAATGTCTTGGCATTATTCAAAGCAGTCTTCGTGGGCACCAGTGTACTCACTGTAGTTCCACCCGGAGTAGTTTGAATGATCGTCTCGAAATCTTCTTTGGATATTTGGTTGTAGAAGGGCAAAGGATATAACCTTCTATCCGATGCCTCGAATGGGGAATCCTCCCCACGATCCCTACGTCTAGCAGCTGCCTTTTCAATAGCATTTTGATTATACTGAGGATCCATCTCTCTCCTTCTAGCCTCATGCACACACCAAACCAAATCATAGAACAATGAACCTGTTAAATGGGATCTCATACGTGAGATGATACCCTCCTCCTCGACAAATACCGTTGGGTGAGTAATCAACACAAAATTCAATTTTTCCAAGACGCTTGCCGTTCTCGATATGTCATTTTCCACCGCTGTCGCCCATGCACTCAATTGATTTCTAAACAATCTGTGCACAGTCACGATGGATTGTCTAGCAGAGTCCAAATATTTATTCATAAGCAGGGGGGTCAACTTTAATTTGAACAGGACCAACGCCGCAAATGAGGCACTTTGCCTCACGTAAATGGGCAATTCAACCAGTTGCTGCTTTTCCAACAGAGTTGTCAGCAGCGTGACGATCTTAGTTGCACATAAATAGGCCTCGGTCACGTATTGACTTTGATCGTCAGTAGGTGTCCCGGGCAAAAACGCAAAACAGCAAACCATTAATCGCACGTATAAATAGTAAATGTGAACCGCCGTGTCTTGTCCATAGTTCAAATTCCTGTCTGAACATTCTAATTCGCTTTCCAAAACTTCCAACGAAGAGGCACGATCCCTAGGTTCCACGAGACCGTCGGGGCTCACAACACTGGATCCCATAACTTTGCACAGTTTGGCCTGGAAGTGCGCCAAGCAAATCAGCCTACGAAAATTCCCAGGTAGTTTGGTCCTCTTGTCATTGCAAACATGATTATTTCTTGGGGCAGAACCCACTGAAGAGGGGTATTTTTCATTAGGTTCTCTATGATCATCATTACCCTGGGCTTTGGCCTCATTGTTAGCAGTTGTACCATTATTTGAAGACGCCTCATCTTCTTCGTCAACACTCATGCGAGCGTCCTCCATCAAGTAGTCTGTCTGTGACGTTGGGGGTAGCCCCAACATGCTTGCCCAGCACAGTTCGGCAAAGAATATGCCCAACCAAGTTCTTGTTCTCCATTTTTCAGCGTCCGGCATCGAAGTCTGAGTCCTCGTGAACTCAGATATGAACTCACCCCTATGTAGTCCGAGTTGGTACGACAAAGATTTGGCCAAGCCAACAAACCTGTAAGAACAATCGTCTAATACTTTTTGGTTAGGAAGTGGCCAAATGCACAAAATTAGCAAGGCCTGCGTAATATGAGTCGACCTGGGAGTACGGATCCAGCAAGTTTCAATGGCCAACTGCTTGATTAGGGCGGCCAGCTTAATATACATCGAAGGTTCTGGGTCGGAAAGACATGCTGTAAGCATGACAGTCCAAAACAAAAGCTGCGATTGCGAATAGAGTTCAGCCGCACTGTTTGTGTACATGATGGGGAAATACGGTAGGAACCGTGTGACAAAGATGTGATGTAACTCATTAGCCTTTTCAATGGAGATCCTCACGTCTCCAATCACAAACTCATCAATCCCAGCGTAAGGTGAGGGTAAAAGTGGGATTGCATTCGTCGTCGCCACGACCGGTGACCTCTTATTGAGGTGGTTGGGACCCTCGGTATCTTGCGGCGGTGCATTATCCTGCTCGCGGTTACTCCCGGCATCGTGCCTCTTAGATCCACTGTAAGAACTTGCCATCGGAGAAACAGACGGGCTCTCTCTGTTGGATCCCGGTGTGCCACTAGGTGGTGTGTTGTTTGCTGAAGAATTGTTATTTTTCCTTTGTAATGCCATCTGTAGTACGAGCGGCATCTTGTAGAAACCCTTGTTGCTCTCCTCCCCTTCCTCTTTCACTTTTTCCTGCAACAGCTGTGGCTCACTGGCCCCCAAATACGTCTGCACCGATACTTTGCCCGTTTGAGTCGGTATCCTCAGTGGTCTCTGTTGCAATCTCTGCGGCGGTTGGCTATCGGGCATTTCGCTAACTTTGGACACATCAATGGCCTTCAGCGTGTCTATTAGTCCTTGACCCATGCTGCTCTGCTGCAAAGCCCTTGCAATGAGACTTTCATTCCTCGTCAAATACTCGATCTTGAGCTTCAGCTCGTCCACGTCTCTACGCAAGTTCTGCAACTGAGAACCCTTCTTCGGTCTGAATTGCGGATCTATCTGGCAGTTCAGCCCCATCCTCTCGCACCTCGAGCAAGGAGCTGGGAAATTATCGCTGGCGTTGCATTTTATCTTGTGCTGCCTGCAATGGGTACACGACGTGACGGGTCTGTGGCCCGTCGAACTTCCAGCCGCATGATGGGAGGCACTGTTATTGTGACCGGTAGATGACGGTGTGTTCGAGGAGGAGACACGCATGTCCTCCGACTTGCACCTTTGTAGCTTCCTGGCGCCCTCAGAAAGCGTTACAGCGTGGTCATGCGAAAGCGATCTCTTCAAGGGAATTTCAAAACCCAAGTGTCTGTCCTCTCCCTTGACGTTTGGTGAATCGCTCATAAGTTCAATGTTAGGATGTGGCTATGCACAGTCCTTGCAAGTGCTGTTTTGGAATCGGGACACTTGAACAAATACCTTATTTCTCAACCTTTTTGCTCGTATCTTTGGCAAGAGTCAAACAATCCATCTCATCTCGTCTCGTCTTTTGAGACACTTTTTCACACGAGGGAAAAAAAATACTCCGTGGGTGATGATACTAGAAAAGATATAAACCATATAGAAGTTTACGAATATATTATATATTCTTGAACAGAATGTCATTTTACGCCTTGGTGTAGCGCAAGTATGGTTTGACGGTTTTAAACTTGCCGAATTTTTTCTCCGCCTCAGCGTCAGAGATAGATGGGGGGATGATGACATCCTGGCCCTCCTGCCAATCGATTGGGGTCACCACTCCCTTGGCATCGGCCTTTTGGAGGGCATCGATCACTCTTAGCACTTCAGCTGAGTTTCTGCCGACAGAGGGAGGGTACGTGATGGAGAGCCTTAGCTTCTTGGATGGGTCGATGATAAAGACGGACCTGATGGTTGCCACGGGACCCTTACCCAAGTTCTTGAAACCTTGCTCATCGACCATGTCGTATAAGAAGGCTACCTCTTTGCTCTCGTCAGCAATCACTGGGAAACTGAATTTGTCCAGTTTGGCGATCTCTTCGATATCCTTGATCCACTTGTTATGCGACGCGACTCCCTCCACGGACAGGCCGACCAATTTGACATTGCGCTTGTCGAACTCGGGCTTCAACTTGGAGAAGGCGCCCAACTCTGTAGTGCAAACGGGTGTGAAGTCAGCCGGATGCGAGAAGAAGACCCCCCAGGAGTCACCCAAGTAGTCGTGGAAGTTAATTTTGCCCAAAGTGGTTGGCGCATCGAAATTGGGCACCACAGAGTTGATCCTTAAACGAGGCTGGTCCTCCTGCTTGAACGTCCTAATGTACCTCACAGAGGTCCTTAGAGGCTGTGGAACTGCATTTTTGGGAGTCTGGAGCAACGTACGGGCAAACATGGTCGTAGTTGGGGGCGCTTTTGTCCTTGCTTAGTCGATTGACCAGGGATTTCTTGGGTTTATCCCTGCTTTTATAACCCTTTGAAGCTTATTTTTTCATTCAAATTCTAAAGGGTTGTTGAAAAAAGCCCTTTCATTGCAAACTGTGGCGCCTGGACAGGACATGTGATTTCGAGTAGCAGAGGGTTCACGTAAGGCTCAGACCAGATACCCAATCGCGTTTGCGCAACGTAACGTTCATCGGCGTGGTGACCTTCCTGCTCCTCAAGACTTTGAGCCTCTGTCCCCACCCTTCTCCCGCAGTTGTAACTCTCTCGGCTTTGTTAACGTTTAGCTCGCCGAAAAAACGTCCCTTCACCGCTTGTCCCATCAACGCCAGACCGGATGTGGAGATGGACATTCGCTACAACTTCCTCAATACGCTAGATCACTTCCCCTGTGAGCTTATACGCACCCTGTGGACGCTCCAATCGCTGGACACATCCTTGGACCACACGGACGAAGACGGGCAGGAACACGTAGCGGTGCAGATGGAGAACCAGGCAGGTTTCTTACAAGACCTGGTCCAGGACCGTATCAAGGCGCTCCAGTTGCGCAGGGGGGAGCTGTGCCAAATGCAAGAGATCCGAAGGCGTTACGATGCCACGAGGGGCAGGTCTCGAAATGCTCCACCGTTGACCATTAAGCTGAACCTGCGGGGGCAGGCACGAACGCGGGCGAGGTCCGGGCCCAGTTCCAGGCCGAACCGCGTGAGCAAGCCGCCTCCACCGCCGCCGCCGTCTGCGCCATCCAAGGAGCAGACTTTCTGCGTGTGCCACAACGTCTCTTACGGCTCCATGATCGCCTGCGACAGCCAGAACTGCCCCACCGAGTGGTTCCACTACGGCTGCGTCGGTATCGTCAGACCCCTGGCCGGCCGCTGGTTCTGCAGCGACCGCTGCCGTCGCGACGCAAAAAGAAGGAAGGCCTAGTTACTATATAGATGACAGACATATACACGTACACGCTTACTCCAACTCCTTCTTCAAAGTACCCATAAAGGCGTGCTTCTCGGCGTCGGTCTGGAATCTACCCTTACCGAACTTGGAGGCGGTGTCGATCCACTTCAAAGTCACCTCTTCCAAAGCCCTTCTGGAGGTGTCCGTGTAGAGAGACTTTCTCAACGTGACCACTCTCTTCTTGGTACCTGGGATGGCGCCCTTGACCATGACAAAGTCGTTCTTGACCTCACCGTAGTGGGGGAACCCACCCATGGGGGTAATGGTCTTCTTCGTTCTGTCGAAAGAGGTCGAGGCATTGCCCTCGTCCTCACCCTTACCGACCCTGTACACCTTGTGGTTGATCGACGTTCTGTGGTGGAAACCGTTCTGACCGGCACGGGCAACGGACCACATCACGTGACTTGGATGCCAGGCACCGATACACGCAACCTTTCTCAAACCTCTGTGCGTCTTTCTGGGCAGCTTGGTGGTACCCCATCTGTGGGTCACACCCTCGTAACCGTGACCCTTGGTCACACCCACAACGTCCACCATCTCGTTCTGCTCAAACACAGAGTCCACAGAGACGGTCTTCTCGAAGTGCTCCTTGGCCCAGGCCACCTTGTCGGCCACGGACCCACCGTTCAGCTGGATCTCAGCCAAGTGAGCCTTCTTCTGCGTCAAAGGTGTCTTTCTCACCTGAGTGTGAGCCAACACTCTGACCACAGAGGCGTACTTGGTGATTCTGGCCAGCTCCCTCTCGATCTGCGCGGAGTCCTGCGCGTACTTGGCAGCGTACTTGCTGAACGCCTTCTTCTTGGACTTGTACCAGTTTCTGTAGAACCTTCTCTTGATCTCATCCGACAAGTGCTCGGCCCACACCGTGGTCAACGATCTGAGGCCTCTGGGGGTCTCGACGTAGCCCACGACACCGACAATCACCACTGGGGGGGTGTCCACGACCGACACAGCCTCCACGATCTCACGCTTGTGGAACTTGGAGCCTGGTCTGTCGAGGTCTCTGACGATGGTCGTCATACCGGCCTTGTATCCTAGGAAAGACGTCAAGGCGACGGGCTTGGTCTGGTCGTCCTTGGGGAACGACTTGACCTTACCTCTGACGGAGGTGGCTCTCTTTCTGGGCAGGAAACCTAGCGAACCGTGACGTGGGGCGGAGAACTTTCTGTGAGACATTGCGTTGGTGGGGAGGCTTTGTATCTGTGTGGTAGGGAAGCGAAGCACACGAGAGCGTATGTATATATGTATGCTGAAAAATATTTCAAGCTCATCGCTGAAAAATTTCAGCGGCGTCTCTGCGTGGGTGACGAAAACAAAATAAAAAAATAAAAACCAACCGCTCCTGCACGTGCAACCCCGTGTCTGGGTGACAGTCACACACTCCCCTCCCGCTCTCGCCCTGCCCTTTTTCTTTCCCTCTTTCGTCCCACTCCCAGTTCTTTCCCGCAATTTTCCTTCGCTCCCCCTGTTTCGTCATCATTATCCTTTCCCGCGTGCTTTTTCCCATCCGCCGTTCGCCACGCCACCGGTTATCTCGCGTGAACCCCCTTTTGCTCGTCCGACCTCCCCGTGGGGGCTGCGAATCTGCCATAGCAAGTCCGGTTAGGCACAGAACCACCCGCAGCAGCCCGCGCGAATCCGCGGCTCCTCTCCCCTTTGTGCAGGTCACTCTGTGCTCTCGCTTATTGTCCCGTGGCATTCCGACGCACAGAGCAGGCCGCAGGGCCCGGAGTGCTCGAGGCGAAGATCAGAAGGCAACAAGAGGCGTGCCGAACACTTTTGCATAAGGAATAGTGGCGACAGCGTGGGAGTTACGGCAGTGCATGACGATGAAGCCCTCGAAGCATGGCGTGAGGGAGCTATGCACACTTGCATATATCGATAGGTAGAAGTTTTTTTTTTTTTCTAGAATATATATACACAGGAGGCCTACACGCCTTACAGGGCCAATGCTGAAGTGATAATGCACGAAACAGATGCGCAGGGGCGCACAGGGTTAGACATGACGAGCCTGGACGATACTATCATTTCGAGACAAAACCTGATGCTGCTGGATAACGTGACCAACTACAAGCGGCCAGCAGTGGACTATTTCACACAGGAGTTCCGGCAGAGGGAACTGGCGGTCACGTGGAAACTGCTGCTCAAGATGCGGAACCACAAGCTGCTGAGACTGCCTTCGTGCTCGCTGGAGGACGACGAGGACTACCACCTGTACCTGGTGCGACTACACCATACGCTGTGGCGGCGATGGTCGCAGCAGCAGTTTGGGCTCGGGGACAGGGCGGACCCACTCTCGTTGAACTGGGACAAAGACCTCGATGTCACGGTGCTGTACGGGCCGGATCTGACTGGTTCGGACAAGGCCCGCCCCGCGGCGGAACAAGAACGAGAGGAGGAGGAACATGAGTCATGGGAGGTGGATTCTGCGTCTTTGTGCTCGGAGGACTCGTGCACGTCGTCAATCTTCGAGAGATCGGGTAAGAGCCTACGGTTCAGCGAGACGGTGCTGAGGAGAGACATCGACCACTCGGGGTTGTACCACGAGTCTCACGTGCTGATAAAGCGGCCCGTGGAGTACTGGGAGTGGATGTGAGGAGGAGCAAGGTGGGGGGGCAGTAAAAGCAAGAGCAAGATGTTTAATGTATAATTAACGAAAATTTTTGGGATGGTTGAGAAGTGCGAAAGGGTGTGATAGTTATACAATGGAGGGGGGGCGGGGGTCTGTGTAGCGAGGAAGAGAGGGAGGGAGTGGTGACGGGAGCGTAACGCAGGCGGCCGCTCAGTCGTAACTGGTCTTGAAAAACTTATGGTCCATGGCTTCCCGCGCGGTGAGGCGGTCTTGGTGGTCGTATCTGAGCAGGTGATCGACGAGGTCGACTATCTCTGGGACGGCCAGCTTGGAGTCTGCGGTGATGAAATGGGCCCACGGTTTCTTGGGGAAATCTTTCATGATGTTGTCGTACTCGGAAGGCAGCTTGAGGCCGTACTTGGAGAGGTAGGAGAGCAGCTGCTTCGTGCCCAGGACGGCGGCGATCTTGACGAGTTGATCCGCGTTGGTGGAACCCTTGAAGAAGGGCTCCTTCTTGAATACGATTGCGGCAAGCATGCAGCCGACGGACCACAGGTCCAGCGAGTAGTCGTACTGGTTCAGATTGACCAGGAGCTCTGGCCCCTTGTGGTAGCGGGAGGCGACACGCACGTTGTAGTCGACACCCGGGTGGTAGAACTCGGCAAGCCCCCAGTCGATGAGCCTGAGTTTGCGCTCTGTGGGGTCTATC
This sequence comes from Zygosaccharomyces kombuchaensis, assembly GCA_003705955.2. Lineage (NCBI taxonomy): Eukaryota > Fungi > Ascomycota > Saccharomycetes > Saccharomycetales > Saccharomycetaceae > Zygosaccharomyces > Zygosaccharomyces kombuchaensis. Next base: position 53,154 of record PPJZ02000041.1, read on the forward strand.
ATGACGTTCTGGGGCTTCACGTCCCTGTGCATGATGCCCATGGAGTGGCAGTAGTCCAGGGCGATGAGCAGCTGGGTGAAGTAGTACTGGATGTCACTGAGTTTGAAGACCGGGTAGAGCGTTCGGAAGTCGACGTTTTTGATCTCTTCGAAGATGAGGGCAGGGATCTTGGAGCCCGGGTCCTGGACGATGTCCAGGAGGCCGACCACGTTGGGCCCGCCCGTGAGGTTGGTGAGGATTTTCAACTCACGGTAGATCTTCTTCATCTTGACGGGCTTCAACACTTTGACGACGCAGGGCTGGTTGTTGATGACGCTTCTGCCACTGAAGACTTCGGAATACTTGCCACGGCCGATTTTGTTGACGATCTCGTAGTTGGCTATCTTGCCCCATTCGATGGTGACCCCTTGTTCGTAGTCCCAGTACTCCTGCGGTCTCTTCTCGCACGCATTTTTGTAAACCCTGGCCACAGAATAGACTCTGGTTGACTTCTGGTTCAAGGTCGAAGGTGGTAAGGGCATAGCTGAAACCATGTTTGCAATGCCCGGGGAGTTGGATCGATTCAGATCCTTGGGGAGAATGTCTATCTCGGTGGTTTCTCAGGCCTTTTTCTTTCGTTTGCAAAGGACCCTCTCCTTGATTGTCTAAAAAAAAAAAAATTTTTTTCGCTTGCCTTTAACCTCACTTCAAAACAATCATGATGTCTAGATCATCACCACAACCTGACAAACCGGTTTGTAATGGCTGATGGAGCAAATTGCGGTGCTCAAGTTCACCCTTGGTGAGCGATGCGACGATGTCTGGATCAAAGATGTGCAGTTGTGGTCCTCGGAACCGACACATAGCGGCGTGAAGCCATTGAAGGGCCGGTTCGTGCAGTATGTGGACATGGACAAGCTGCCGCTGTGGGCCACGCTGCGGGCCACGGGTTACATTTGCCACACGGTCAGGTCTTCCACCGTGGCGTATTTTGCCAGCAAACTGAAGCACGAGAGGAGGGGCATAGTGGTGGAATTGCCCAGCGAACAGCTTCTCGTGCTGCACAGACGGGACAACTCTGTCCAGTGTTTCAAAATCAATGCAGCGGTCAAGAGACGCGTTGATGCGCAGATTGCAGCCCTCCCGCCACGCGCGACCTCGAAGGAGGGGTCCATCGACTCGATCGTGCAGGAATCCCAGAGGCAAATCCACGTCAAGGCGAGAGCCATCCGAAAAAGCGTGCAGACCAGTGAGAGGAAAATCCAGTTCAACGAGACGTTATCGAAGTTGATTCTGGGCGGGCTCAGGTTGCGTGGGGTCTCCAATGCCCAGTCCGGGTTCCACAAGCTGTACAAGATGACATTTGATGCGGCAGAGTTTGCCCATAGGGACGAATTGAAGCATCCAGGAACAGACGTCGTCGTGCCCTTCGAGACGTTGCAAGAGACTGTCGAGACGTTGCTCAAGTTGTTTTGCAAGAGCTGATCACGTGAGGTCTCTCTTTTTTTTTAGTGAGGTGAGCCGATCTTTTTAAGATGAGTTGCTTACGAATCCCATTGTGTGTCGAGAATGGGAGCGAAAGAAAAAAAGTGTAGTGGGATGGGTTCCAAGCATCTGTTCGTGTTTGTCCATGGGCTCTGGGGTAACCATGGGCACATGAAGTCGTTGATGGAAGTATATGGGAGGCAGTTTGGCAACGAAGATATGGTTTTCTTCAGCCCGAGTGAGAATGCCCTTTTCAAAACGTTCGATGGTATCGAGTTGATTGGGTATAGAACTCTGGTGGAGATTTACGTTTTCATCAAAAACTTCAAGGGCGGACGCATCACGAAGATCAGCGTGCTGGGGTATTCCATGGGCGGACTCGTTGCCCGGTTTGTGCTGGGCAAGATGTTTGGCGAATGCAGTGATTTGTTCGAGGGTATCGAACCGCAAATTTTCATCACAATGGCTACGCCTCATCTCGGAGTACATTACTACAATCCGCGTCGATCCGTCCTTAGGGGTGCGTTGCAGTTCGGCATGAGGTTGATCGGCACCTCGATCGTCGGGAAAAGCGGTAAAGAGCTGTTTGTGGTCAACGAGTCGAACGATATCCTCGTGCGGTTGAGCTCTGGAGAGTATCTGGAGGCCTTGCGTAAATTCAAGTGGCGCGTAGCGTTTGCCAATGTGAGCAATGACAGGTCCGTGGCGTTCTACACGGGGTTTATCACGAATTGCGACCCCTTCATTAATACCGAAAATCAGATGGCGTTTGCGTACGAGGAGAAGGTACCAGGGAAATCGTACACTTTTGGCCCACCACGGATCGTCGATCTGGACCACCTGGACGAGCGTAAAGCGCGTCCGATGACAAAAGGTCAAAGATGGAGAAGAATCGGAAGGTTGGCGCTATTTATAACTTTCTTTGGGGTCATCATCATGCCCCTGGCGGTGTGTCTCAACCTGGGAGGGACCCTCTACAGCCACTTGGTGCATTACAGGAGCCGCAAAATTCTGCAGGATTGTGCTGCACCGGGACTGCTGAGACAGCGTTTGGAGTTGAATGATTCGATCAAAGTTTTCACAGAGGATGTCTACAGGACCATGGTGGGCGCCGGGGCGGAGTCCACGGAGGGCAGCAGTGACACTCTGGAGGGGTCTGACCAGGTAGAGGACGGCATGTCGTGGAAGGAATTCGTCGAAAATCATATCAGAACATGGCAGAATAGGCAAAATTTTAAACCGTTGCCGTTTGACGAAAAGCGGCTTACCATGCTTAAAAATCTGAGCAGCCTGGAATGGATAAGGATCCCCGTTTACATCAAGATGCATAACTCCCACGGAGCCATGGTTGCCCGCAGAGGGCTAGAGGCAGGTAAGTCGGGGCGTACTGGCGTTGCATGCGTCGAGTTCTCTGCACAGTTAGTGCAGTACCTGCTCGACCACTGCGATTAATTATAGATATATATATATATATATATATATTCTTACCATTTCTCCTCAGGGTTGGCCTTGAAATTCACGTAATCCTCCCAGTGGAAGATGGAAATTTCTGTCTCATTTTCAATTCCATACTGGTAAAGCTTCTTGTCTGTGTCGTTCAAGTCCAGTAACCAATCTTCGTCATGGTCAAAATTTATCACCAAATTGACGGTCTTGAACCCATGCGCATGCGTGTAGATCTTGAGACTGTCGAATTGTACGTTTCTGAAGGGTCTAAAGGAGCCTTCAGAATTGATACGCTGCTGACAGTCCTTTAGCAGGTCCTGTGGAGTTTTACTACGCAAGTCGTAGTTTTGAAATATCAAGTTCTTGACATTTCTGTAGGGGAAGGATTTGATCACGCGCACTGTGATGGTAGCATTGGTTAATGGCCTACCAGTGGAAGTGAGCGGTTCCTCGGTATCAAAATCAGCAGTTGTAGTCATAGAGAGTAATGATTGCTTACGTTATAAGGCACGAGTTTTTCCAGTGCTCATCGCATTTCATCTATAAAGATACAAAAAAAAATGTTATCAATAGAGGTAACTCACAAATGACAAAGTGTACTCGTAGTCGTTAGCGCAGATTTGGTCGATAGTACAATTAATAGAGTCAGTTCTCAGCAGGATGGTCCGGGTACCTGTGCATCTAAAAAATGAAGAACTCCTCATAGGGGGCTCGAACCCCTGACATTTCGGTTGCCCTTGAATGACTTAAAAGCCGAACGCTCTACCAACTGAGCTAACAAGGATGAGTTCTCCTAAACAACCGTCACAGAGTAGAGTATATTATGCAACTCCAATGGAATCCATTCGGTGTAACTATTCGTTTGAACTCTGTGGAGGAAATCGACGTAACGTGGACGCCTTACATCACGAAGAGCAAAGTTGCGGAGCTTGTGGCCGTATATTTAAGTTATTATTTTAAGAAAATTTACGTATGTTTTTACTCTCTCTGCCAGCTGTATTTTGAAGATTACCATATTAAGGTTTTTTAAAGCGCGAAAAGGGGGGAGGGGCTATTTTATTCTCCGGCTTCTTCTTTCTTAAATCCAGGGTTTGACGTACATTTGAAGTTCTAATTTTTGTTTAATGATTATAAGACTTTTTTTTATCATTTAGTCGTTTCTAAGTATTTTTCAATCACTTGCTAACCAACCTGCCCCCACAGAAAAAAAAAAATAATACAAACAATAACGGCTTTGCTGAGGTGTGTTTCTCCTTATATGAAGCATTTCGTCCAATTCCAAATAATATGGAGTATTCCTACGTTTACTACTCTTTGAAGTATTCAAATAGTTTTTAATTCTACATCCCATTCCGCAAATAAATAACAAACTCACTGTTGTCGGGTACCCGCTTCAATATTTAATACCATTCCTCAAAAGGACACATTCCATGCAGCTCCTGAGGTAATCAGCATAGATTACCTCAAAATTCCCAAACGGTTCTCAGCTATTTTATTATTTCCTTCATCTCATAGTTTACCCAATTGTCATTATGCAAGTGTTACACGTGACTTACACAATTTACCGTTTTAGGTTAAAAGTAAATAAAAAGAGCATTGAACATAAAGATGAAATTTGGATAAAAGATGAACCATCCATTATTAGTCGATCTACTGATGATGGTCAATACGGTATAAGTTTAAAGTTAACTTATTTTTGGGATTGGGAAAACTAGATAATAATAATTGATTGTTGTTCGATGCCATGAACTCGGCATCTACATCCCCCACCTCGGATTCGAAGCATCAGTCTGACGCTAATAGTGTCACTACGATGGTTACAACTATGAACCATCTTTTAAGTACACCAGCTACCCATACGAGCAGTAGAGAGACGAAGGAGTTTATGAAATTGACGCCAGTGCATTTGCAATGTCTAACATCGCCCTCCCGGCAGGGCGGCGTTTGCAGTGGTACAGACATCCATTGTCTCAAACCTCATGAATTTCGCCCTGACGATACATACAGGGAAAACTTTAATATGATTTCGCGGCAACTCGAAAAACTGCTAGAAAATTTAAATGTCATATACCGTCAGATTGGATACTCGAACGCAGAGATTATTGCGAAAGAGAAATTAATCTTTAATACTTTGTCCAGATCGATAAGTAGTTTCTTCGACCATGCAGAAAATGATATGAGGATGCTTAGTGTGGAGAATGAGACTGGGCAGGAGCTTTTGAATCGTATGCTGGAGATTATGCGTGACTCAAATGGTCTCGACACTATACCAGATATTTACGTGAGGAATGCCATCTTGACACCCGGTTGCAAGACAGTGTTTCAATCACCCAAAAAGCCTGTGTCACTGTTGAGCAAGCGGAAACTACTGCGAACTGCCAGAGGCTACGTCTTCAATGCTTTCATGCCCACCTTGATTGGGTATCTAGAGAGTAGTATACAGTTACAAACGCTAGTGGGAGCGCTCAGCGAAACATTGCCTAATCTTCCGAATGGCGGGTTGGTGAATAATATACCAAGCTTAGACTCGCTAAGTTTTTACCGAGACCATTTGACATCGCATCAGAATGACCTGGATCACATTTCCAATTTCTTTGTCGAGCATAAGCGAGAACTTCTATATGGTGACCATTTCAGCGATGTTTCGAGAGAAAAGGTCCAAGTAGTAGACCAAATTGCACAGATTTACAAAGCAGAATATAGTTCGAGGTTTTTGCAAATGAATTCGGTCGCGAATAAAATATCAAAAATAGTTTCGGAATTGGGAGCCGATCTGGATCCACAGGTGCAAAAATTGGTGAAACTGTACTCACAGTTCGACCCCCAAAATTTGCCAAAAAAATACGTGACGATACGTAGGTCGACAATGGAATCGTTCCAAAATTTTTTGCAAGAGTATCAATCGATTTATCAAAAGCGCAAAGAGACCAAGGACGCACTCTTGACAAAATGCGAATCGTTATGGGCCAAGCTCAAAGTTCCTCAGGAATACATTAACACTTTTATGGCTCAAATAAGTGGGCTATCTGTAGTTGTTACGCAGAGGATCTCCAGAGAATTGGAAAAGTTAGAAGATATGAAGAAAAAATTGATAAAGACTTTGATAGACGAATCTTTACAAAGAATAGAAGAATTATGGACCGTTTTACAATACAAGGCAGAAGAAAAGTCACAATTTTTATATCTATTTCAACCTTTAAGAGACTCAAGTTGCGCTTTGGAGGATGACGAAAGACTTCTGGAGACCTGCGAAAAGGAGATCAAAAATTTAGAGAGGAAATGGAACGTTTACAAACCCGTCTTGGAATTGCTCGAAGAGTTCAATTCTCTCCAAGCCGACAAGTTGTTCCTGGAGGAGAGCTCGAGGGATTCATCACGACTATTGGCAAGGAATTCTCATAAGATTTTATTGCAAGAGGAGAAAACTAGGAAAAGAATTACGAGGCATTTTCCTCGTGTTATTAAAGAGTTGAAGAATGGGTTGGAAAAAATTGAAGGAACTTTTGGCAAACCACTGATGCTAAAAGGGCAAAACATGATAGAGACAGTAAATCACATAGAGGAAGAGCTAATCAACAAATATCCCAAGAGCCGGCTCAATTTAGGGAGACATACGATGAAGAATAGCCGCTCTAACATAAAATCAAATCATGAGGGCAAGGTGACGAAGAAGTCTCCTCCTGAAAAGATGACAAAGAAAAATGTGCCGACAGCCATGACACCTCCTATGGCAACCTCTGCGAAAGCTGCTCTCTCAGAATCTAGCGAAAATACCGGCATCATCAGCCAGACTCCCATTACTAAAATCATTGGCAACTATGATAATAGCAACTCTAAGAAGAATACCAAGCAAGACAGCTCACAGGGTAAAAAATATTTGAGGGGAACTAAAGCTGATAGCCCCACAATGGCACTATCATCGTTATTGTCACCTAAGCTAATGACCAAGGGAATAATCTCTAGAATTCCAGAACCACCACGGATCCAAAAAATGCAATGTCACAATATAACGTCTTCTCCCTTATTCGAACCAAAACCTCCTAGAGGTAAACTTGACCTAACCAGACCGAGAACCTTATTTCAAGTTTCTCCTAATAAAATGAACCAAAAGAAAAGCCAAATACCAACCTTGTCCAAAACATCTTCTTCACTGACCAACGAATTTATGAACAGTCTAGATAAGGAAAACTTGGTGGACTCAACTCCAAGACTTTCGCAAAAGGGCAAACTGCTGAATTTTAGTAGCCCATACAGAGAACCCGACAACAGTGTTTACAAAATTTCCAAATCACCAGATGGGAAATGTACACTGAAGGTCGAGGAAAATTCTCATCTGGAGAGCGGGTTTGAGGACACTAGTTTTATGGATGAGGAAAATGACCAGAACTTTAATCTATGGAAGAACGAACAGCTGGCAAGAATTCAAACCACGCAAACCAACCGCAACAAACTTCATGACATTTTGTGATACAACTATTGTATATTTTGCTGTTATGTAGTACTAATACACATGCATGTAACAATAGTTTACCAATGCTTCAGCTCCGTTCCCTCCGGTGGCGAAGTTCCCACTGGAGTACTAGACACGTCTTCCCAGTTTGTATTGAGAGCAGTGCCGTTACTCTCGATATACGATTTCATCATTGCCCGCTGCGTATCCGGGTCTGCACCCGCATACAACTTTTGGAAGAAAGCATCCGCGGACCCAGCATTCTCGTCTTCTTCATCGTTCAAATCCACCTTGGACCAGTCGATGTGCTTCTTAGAAGAACTTGGATACCCGAGATACTCTTTCGGACTTTTACCTTTTCCTTGATCCACCGCTTCCGTGAAGCTACTAACATTATCCGAGTCACCACTACTTTCAAGAGTTCTCCAATTAACGTTGGCCAATTTGGCCAATGTAATTTCCAGTTTTTTCGTAAACACATTCAGTTTAATATCATTAGGATCCACTTCGTGAGCTAAGTTCACACTGTATTGGAATTCAAATCCAGTAGTAGGAAACTGGAATGAGAGTTCCAAATATCTTTTGTTTTGAGGCGAGACCTGCAGTGTCACACTTTCTTTACTCTGGGGAAGATTGGCGATGAAGATTGAAAGAACTATAGTCTTGGATGTTTGGTACCAATCAGTTTTAAACTTGGGAGCACTTTCCTTGGCTGGCTCCGTTTGTGAGATATTCGCATCAACTGATGCAGATGCGGTAATTGATACAGATCCAGGGGGGTTGACTTGATCAATATTACTTGCATTTACTTGTTCGGCTGATCCATCCCTTTTGGCGAATTTTTCCAATTTCCTGTCTAATTGGTACTTCCACATAGGCAAAGTATCATCATTATACCCATAATATTTGCATTTGTCCATGTATACTTTAGCTTCTTGATATTTTTTGGCGTTAAAGTAGTGTATGAAATGGCGAAAGTATACCAAAGCGATCTTTGACCGATCTCCCCTGTTTTGAGCCAGCAAGAGAGCACGAGACAACAAATCCCTTGAATTTTGCAAAGTCTGGTCATCGTGCCAATCGGCAAATCCAAAATACAACTTTTCCAGCGCAGCTGCCTTATAGATAGTCGCCGTCAAATTCTCTGGAGATTGTTTCAAAACGGCGTCATACTGTTGCAAAGCTTTCAGAGGCTCATGATCCTCATAAAGCAACTGATAAGCAGTTTTTAACTCTTTCTCAACTGGCATGGCAGTCTATAAAGGGACACTTCACATTATTAAACAGATACAACAGTGGAACTTTAAACGCTTTTGCTCATCTGATATTCTAGCGTATGAAATGACCGAGCATGTAGTACCAAGGTCAAATAGTCCGATGTTGCGGCATCCAGAAGGCTTTGACTGCATTCAACCACTTCAAGTTCATTTCATAGGTTCCAAGTAGCCCAGTGTGACCTCTGATGTAATCCCACGGCACAATAACGTTTGTTTTGTCAAATTTTAGGCTTGTTTGTCACCTACATCATGCTCATCGCATTCGCAACATGTCAAAATTTTCTGATGCGATGAGCTGAAGAATTGCCAAAAAACTGAACAATAATAGAGGGTTGAAGTGTTCGTAGGCCATCTAAAGTTCTGCTGCTGGCTGATTTACACTTTACGAGTCATATTATATACCTATGTCAGAGTCAGAAACGGCTCATGTACGGGCTCTAGTGCTAGATGCTACGCCGCTCATCACACAGTCGTATTCCCACTACCGCTCATTTGCCCAGTCGTTTTATACCACTCCAACTGTATTTGGTGAGATTCAGGATGCTAATGCTAGGAAGAATTTGGAAATCTGGCAGAGTCTGGGGACTTTGATATTAAGACATCCAACACAAGACTCGATCAAAAGAGTCAGTGCGTTTGCCAAATTAACTGGTGATTATGTGGTACTGAGTGCAAACGACGTGCATATTTTGGCATTGGCCTATGAATTGGAGAAGGAATTGAATAATGGTGACTGGAGGCTGAGGAAGTACCCTGGAGACTCGTCGGTGCCTTTGACGTCGGCAGGAGCGGGGACCAAACCTTCGCAACAGGCGAAACCTTCGCAACAACCTGCCAGTAAGCCTAAAGAAGCTGAAGGATCAGCGAAGGATAAGCCTGCCGGTAAGCCTAAAGAAGTTGAGGAGTCAACGAAGGATCAGCCTGCCAAGAAGAAAAATCGCAGGAGGGGGGGGAAGAAACAAAGAGCTAAAAGAGAGGAAAGAGAGAATTTTAGTGAGATGCAGGAGGAATCCGAAAGGGTATCGGATCCAACGTCTCAGGAGCAAGCAGAACAAGATACGCCAGATGTGGAAACTGAAAAGATGCTCAACGACCAACCAGAGGAGCAATTGGATGAAACCAACGGGGAGTACGAAGATGATGATGGCGACTGGATTAGTATGGACAACCTCACTGAGACAATGATACGTGACAGTGGCGAGGATACGACGGGCTCCCGTGGTGTCGTAGCCACCGAGGAAGAACGTACAAAGGCTCTCACTTCGCCATCTAACCAAGTCGCCCTAGCTACGGGAGATTTTGCCGTGCAGAATGTTGCCCTGCAGCTGAACTTGAACTTGATGAATTTCATGTCTGGTCTGCGCATTCGCACGCTGCGTAATTATATGTTGCGGTGCCATGCGTGCTTCAAGATGTTCCCCATGCCCAAGGATGGCAGACCTAAGCATTTTTGTCCCGCGTGCGGTGGTGAAGGCAGCTTATTACGCTGTGCAGTATCTGTTGATGCTTCTACAGGCCAAGTGACCCCTCATCTCAAGGCAAATTTCCAATGGAGCCATAGAGGTAATAGGTATTCTTTGCCAAGTCCGTTGTCTAAGAACTCACAAAAGAGGTACGGTAAGAAAGGCTACGTGCATTCAAAACCTCAGGAGACGCCCATCTTGAGAGAGGACCAAAAGGAGTACCAGAAGATGATGTCTCAAGAAGACTGGACAAGAAGGCACAACGAAAAGGTCTTGGACAACTGGATTGGTGGTGGCTCAGCAGACAACTACATGTCGCCATTTGCCATTGAAGGACTCAAGCACCATTCTGTGCGTATCGGTAGAGGTCGCTACGTGAACAGCTCGGATAGAAGACGTTGATATATGAGTGTTTAGATTAAGTCATCTCTTGTAAAATAGTCACGATGATGTTTATAGTGAACTTTGGCGAATATAGTAGCAGATGATACACAGGATACAAATTACGGGGTTGTAACCGGCCATAATTCGTTCCACAAGGAAAACAACTAGAACATGCCGATTAAAGATTTACAATAGCGAGAGCTGAGAGAATATAGGTTCATATATTTGTGGTAAAGTACTTTTCACTCTTTGCTTCGACACATATATGCAAAACCCGCAACGTCTACGATAATTTAGTGGTGAAAATTTGGTAATAATCAAAATTTAATGCCAAATGTAACAGTGGTCTTCCGAATTAGCGGTTCGCATTATTTGACTGCATCATTTTCTTTTTTAGAATGCAAATGTCTAAGAAATAATATATATACAAGTTATTAAACCAGAAATGATTGCAAAATACCAAGGAAACTGAATTAAGACCATCAAAATACAGCTAACTGGTTTAAAATCATATCATGCGAGCCGTAAAACGTTTATTTGGCCAAACTTCTCGCATCACCTGACGGGCATTCCGAGGGGCTTACCCGAAACAGGGCGCTAAGAGCAATCTCAGTGAAGAACTGAGGGAGAACAGACCTTAACAATGGACTCTTTCGCTGTAACCAAGGTTGAGAGTCTTCAGGTTAGTATTACGAGTATTTACAAGGGTTTGAACGGTATCTAGATTGATTGGCATAGTTTATTTTTCTTTGGGCAGAAAAAAATTAGAGTTTTCTGAGTGTTGTTGAGTCCAGACGAGATTGTTTAGTCATGAGTGGATCACTTAAGGACAAGAAATTCACAGGAGTGGTATCACCTCGATTTTCTTCTGTTGTGAATAACCCCAACCCTGATGGTTCCATGGGTCCACATAGCGTTTTACCGCTGGGGGAATTCGGTTCGGGAGTCTCCAATGAGGCATCGCCTGTGCCTGGGGCCTCTGTGAGTCCTGCAGGTTCGCATACCAAATCGATCATGAATGTTAGCGGCACTTCAGGTGCGGTGGTTAGTAATACTCCGGAACCCGGTTTGAAAAGAGTGGCAACGGTGACGTTCAGCGACCCCAAGTCTTTGAAACAGGCGAACCCTGCAGAGGCTGAACTGGAACAAGGGCAGGCGAGAAGGGTGTCGATGGAAGGAGACAAGACCGTGGTGGCGGCTAACGAGAGGCACAAGCCTGCGATCTCTAGCCCACTTATGGGATCTGTAAGACCTGAGGGCCCGGTTTCTTCTGTGGCTAGCGAGATCAGACACAATCCTGGCCTAGTAGCTGCTCCAGTTGCCACAGGTGAGCAGCAGCGTTTGATGAGAGACTATCTTTCAAAGGAGAAGAGACCCAACGAAGTTGACTCGCATTTGCCCAAGGGTGCGATGGCCGCAATTCCATTTCCTGGAGAGAGCAACGCAGCTGCCTCGAAGAGTGAAGAGCATCCTCACTTCTTTGTAGGAGACCCACTGCATACACCTGGGACACGGTCAAGATCGAATAGTGCCAGCCCCCGTTCGTCGATTGTTTATTACCCAGTGATTGGAGCTGCGCTGGACAAGGAAAACGTTAATATACCGAACTTGATCGACTCCACTACTGCTTCACCCTTGGAAGTCATTGAGGAGTCTGCAAGTCAAAAGATTGCCCCCAACATTCCCAAGAGGGAGAATGCCAAGAACATGGACCCCCGCCTGCCCCAAGATGACGGCAGGCTGCACATACTATTTGGCGCCACTGGTTCGCTGGCGGTTTTTAAGATCAAGCTGATGATTAAGAAGTTGGAAGAAATCTACGGCAGAGATCGAGTTAGCGTACAGGTGATACTCACGCAGAGCGCAGAGAGGTTTTTCACCAAGAGGTTCTCCAAGAAGAATAAGATACTCGGCGAAGCCGGCCAGCGTTTGGCTGCAGAGGCTGCCTTGGACGGACGGTCTCAGCAGGGGAACTCGTTGCATCAACCGATACCGGTACCACCACAACAGCTACCGCAGGGGCGCTCTCAATCTCAAGAAAGACTGCAGCAGCAGCAGCAACAGCAGCAGCAGCAACAGCAGCAGCAGCAACAGCAGCGTGTCTACAGCAACTCGAGTGCCCCACCGGGGACCCCGCCACAGTGCTCTTTAGCGGCCACACAGGCGGAACTGCCAGCTCACATCCAGGTGTGGGTCGACAAAGACGAGTGGGACGCCTGGGACCAACGCACGGATCCTGTTTTGCACATTGAACTTCGCCGATGGGCGGACATCCTAGTGGTAGCCCCACTGACGGCCAACACTTTATCAAAGATTGCCCTAGGACTGTGCGACAACTTACTGACGAGTGTCATCAGAGCATGGAACCCCATGTTCCCCATCTTTCTGGCGCCCTCCATGGTGAGCAGCATTTACAACTCTACGGTGACCAAGAAACAACTCAAAACAATCAAGGAGGAGATGCCCTGGATTACAGTGTTCAAGCCTTCAGAAAAAGTGATGGGCATCAATGGTGACATTGGTCTGGGCGGGATGATGGACGGTAACGAGATCGTCGACAAAGTGGTCATGAAACTTGGGGGGTATCCAAAGGACGAGAACGACGAGGAAGAGGAGGAAGATGAAGATGAAGACGACGACGATGTGGATACACGAGCCGAGAAGATTAAGGATGAAGATGATGACGACGATGACGACGATGACGATGACGATGAAGACGATGACGATGAAGACGATGACGAGGACGATGACGTCGCGGACGCAGTTCAAAATGTCCCGGGCCGTGTCGCAGCATCCTAGCCACCACCATGATCTTTTGAGACTCCTGGCCTGTCTATGCCAGGTAGCTATGTAATAAGTACTGTTCAATTCACCTTTCGTTTCCTCATATTCATGTGACGGGGGCATCGCTGATTTGGCCGGATTATTAAGGAAGTGAAAAAAAAAATAAAAGAACAATGAAGAAAAGTGAGTCTTCGTACTCATCACCACAGGAAGACACGCAGGAGTAGAGTTATCATGACGTTGACAAAGACTGGACTAGTGCTAATACACCCTGGTGCCAGTGAGAGACCAGAGGAAGTGATTAGGGCCAAAGAGGATGCTACTGCCGATGGTGTTCAAGTAACGGGCCAATACCTTATTAACAAGCTGAATGATGGCTCTGTGACACTGGAAGATGACAAGTACGACGATGTGAGATACGTGACACCAGAATCGCCGGATGCCATACGATTCCCACCGAAGCTGATCGCTGTCATCGGACGAGCATTAAAAGTCGGTGGGAAATTCTATGGGTTGAGTGATTTGTACAAGGTGGATGCGTTGATCAACGGGTTCGAAGTGACCAGTGTGGAGGGCCCTCGCCACCGCTACTACTGGACAAAGAGAGCGGGAGCCGTCAGGTCCGCTGCAGTGCCTCTGCGCAGCAAAAAAGCTGGTGCTAGTAGTAACAGACCACTGCCCACATTCAAAAGGGCAAGTACCTCCAAAGCCCTTCCAGAATTCCAGAAACCAGTGCGAGTAGCCCAGCAGGAGGACGATTTGGAAGACGAAGAGGAGGAAGATGGTCAGGGATCCCTCTCGCAGCAGCCCAACGACCCCAAGTCCAAGTACTTCGAAAATTCATCGCCGCTGGACGACGACTCCATCGAGGAGGACGAGCTCGTTGACGAGAACGAGAAGCATGAGCCCACGCTGACTATGATTACCTGCGGCAAGAGCAAGACCCGCCGCAGAAAGGCATGCAAAGATTGCACCTGCGGTCTCAAAGAGGCCGAAGAGCAAGAACTTTCGGGCATCCGCCAGCAGCAGTCATTGGCAGTCAAGTTTTCCGCTGAGGAGCTCACAGAGATCGACTTTACTGTCGAGGGCAAGAAAGTAGGCGGATGTGGCTCTTGTGCCCTTGGGGACGCCTTTAGGTGCTCTGGCTGCCCTTACTTGGGCCTGCCAGCTTTCAAACCGGGCCAACCTATAGACCTCTCATCCATGGCTGACGATTTATGAGTCGGTTCGCTCTACACACTTACACCGTATGCATGTATGTAATTCAAAATAATAAGCAAAGCAACTGAGTAGCAACCTTTTCCTGTGAGAGCTTCCGCATTATTCACCTTGCTTCGGTCCTGCGCCGCATGATCTACAAATCTGCCAGCTGGTTGGTCCCCAGGTCCTTGCTGTGAGGTCAAATTTCGACTTTTGCTGACGTCCGCGTGTATTTAAGCAACAAGGACAGCGGTTTTTGCCACAGAACTTATCACTGTAAGATCGCTGCAAAGGTGGCAAAAGGCTACGAAAAGTCTCGGAAAGGACGTTATATTGATTGCAAACAAGATGGGTGGATTATCTGAAGAACCCAAAATGGACCAGGCTGAAGAGGTTAAAGTTATTGTGGGACCCAGTGGCGTAACCAAGGATCCGCAGGCCGGAAGTCGGGTTTCCAAGAAGGGTGGCAAGAAGAAGAAGAACCAATGCTACTTCGACAAGTGTACTTCAGCAGCATCCAAATTCATTGGGGACTGCAACTTTTGCAAGGGTCATTTCTGCTCGAAGCACAGATTGATGGAGAACCACGCCTGTGAGGGACTTACAACATGCAAGGAGGCCATGCACAAGCGTAATGCGGAAAAGCTTGTATCTGAGCAGACTAAGGTACCCAAAATTCAAATATAATGCTCTTTTATTTCTTCGATGTTTATGGTAGTTTATTTTATGTATGTACAACAAACGGAACGGTTTGATTTATAATTGTTCCAAGACTTTGGTGACGGCTTGGTAAACGTTGTCGACGATCATGGTAGGTTTAACAGCGCCCAGGGGTGTGCCGTCTTGATATACACCTGTCCTCACGAGGCAGGATTCCCAACCGTAGCGCTGGGCGCCTATGATGTCGCTTGCAGGGTTGTCGCCAACCATGTAGACGTTGTCAAACGGCGAGGCCTGCGGTGCCACGCCCAACGGTGGCAGCTTCTGTTCCGTTGAATTCAACTCGTTGGCAAGGAGCTTTCTGCGCCAGTCGATGAGTACGTGGTGCGCAAAATCGTAGGTCAACTTGGTGGGCTTCCCAATCGTGAAGTCCTCTAGCTGTAGACCATCGTTGAGGGCAGAATAAAGCTTCCTGATGAGCAGACGGAAGGCACCTTGACCAAACCGGTTCAAAGAATACTCGCTGGCCCACAGCAGATCTTGGTTGGAGAAATAGATGGGTACCGAGGGGGTGCTGCTTTTGGCCTTTCTGCAAGTACCTAGCATTCCGTTATCACTGTTGAGAGCATCGGAAATGATCTGGATATCTGAGGCCCAGTCGTGGGGATCATTAAAAACAAGCACAGCGTCAAACTTCTTCCTGTCGATGTCGGGGATCACCTTGGAACACTTCAGCAGTTGCTCATCGCTAATCCCGCTGAAAGGCGAAATAGCGCGGTTGTAACGCAGAATATCCATCTGGTGGACCACATGTTTGAAGCCATACGTCTCAGCGACTTTCCTTACACCTTCAGTTCCCACCGTTAGCACTCTCTCGTACTTGTTTACCAAAGCCTTGTAAGGCGAGTGACTCAAGACAGTCTGGAGGGGCGAAATCTCCACTCCAAGTGCTTTGGAGATGAATGCAGAGCGCTCGCTCTCGAGGTAACCACCTCCATTTGTCAACAAGATGAATGGTATCTTATTTTGTTTCAAAAGTCTTAGTGCATCTCCTGCACCTGGGATGGGGGTTTTGCTTCTCAAAAGCACACCATCGATGTCAAATGCAAACGCCACGTTCCTGCTAGCGTTCTGCAGAAACCGTTTGAAGATCATGGAGTTGTGTGAACTCTTTCTTTCCGATAGTCAGCTCGAGCCTTCGTTTAGTTATCGAATTTTTCTAGTCGTAATATAAATAATTTAAAATGCCAAATGTTATTTGGACTGTACAAACTAGCCGAGTAGGGTTCCCAGCGACACATCAGTCTCTTGAAATCCTTCCTCAACGGAATATTTATGTGCTTCGTCAAACTGCATCAATTTGGGTGGTATTAGCGTTGCCACAGAATGGCCCACAATTAGTAGACCCGGTGGTCTCGAGCCAATTTCTTCCACCACTTCAGCAAGATACTTCAGCTTGGTCCTGGTGACCCGCTGGTCGGGACACGAGGCCCGCTCTACGACGGCCACGGGCACTGTGGGATCCCACTGATGGTTCAAAAGTTCTCGTACCAGAACATCTGCTCTATGTAATGCCATGAGGAAAACGGTGGTTCTCGAAGCCACGTACTCTGGAATCTGCGGCAATGCACCCTTGCGACCTGTACCCGTACACACAAGAAGTTGGTCTGCCACGTCTCTCTGCGTTGCCGGTATTTTCGACACTACAGGAGACGCCAACGCAGAGCTGAGACCAGGAAGGACCAACGGTTCGTAACCCTGTTGCTTAAAGAAAATGTACTCTTCACCACCACGTCCAAAGATGTAAGGGTCACCTTGCTTAAGTCTGACGACTTTGCGTCCTTCCTTCAAAGAATCCAAACCCTTTTCCAACAGCTCCTGCTGTGCACGCTCTGCGTTACCTGGGAATTTGCGTGCAATGAAAGTCTCCGTCGAAGTTGGGATGAGGTCAAGTACAGATTGCGGCACTAGCTTATCAGCAAGCACTAAATCTGCAGTTTTGATTTCTTGAAGTGCGCCGAGTGTAAGCATCGAAATGGAACCTGGACCGCTACCGACTAGGGAAATTCTCCCGCCAGAATGCAATTCGTTGTAAACATCTGCAGTTGCAGTTGCATATTCTTCGTTTGGCCCAGATTCAAGTGTTTGTTCAACTTTATCTAGAGGTGTGGGCTCATTTGACTGCTGCTGTTCTGCCGGTTGCTCACCCAACTCTCCCAGGGATACTTCTGCCAGTTTCGATAATGGATAGTACTCTATGACTTGTGAAAGCCACCTGGTCCTCTTGAGCTTTTGGTCTCTTTCTGACATGTCAAACTCTCTGATCAAGTTATTGAGTTTGTGTGACTCCCACTCGCCACCAAGCCCATACCATACATTCTCAGCCACTGCGAGATCCCGCGTTCGATCGTAACGTTCTTTCAGCAGCTTCTTTTGGTCCTCGTTTATGACTTCATCTCTTAACTGGCCCAAATTGGACACTATCCGGGAGATATTGCGTGGCAACGCCGCAATGATCTCCCTTTTAATCCTGTTGGCCAAAATGCATCCTTGCCCATTAGTGCTAACGGATATCTGCAAACCGCTACCCTCAGGATCCACATAGGTGGACCCCATGTGGAATGTAGAGAATTCTGGCCTTTGGAAAGTGTTGATCGGTATCCTAAGTTTGACGCACTGATCGTAAATCTCCTTAGAAACCAAACATTGTTCCATGGGCAACTGGACGAATACGCGATCTACAACTCTAGCCACCAGCGGTCTTCCTAAGGTGGTCAAATCCGACAAATCCCAGGACTTATCGATTAGTTGGAAACGGGGTTCTCTTGCAAAAGCAGACAAAAGCTGTTTAACATCATTCTCTTGTGTGGGAGCAACCACTACTACTCTCGCACCGCTTCTTAAAATCGTTTTAATCCTGTTTTTACATGTACCTAAAGAATTGGTACCGACGATGAGTTGCACTTCGTCGCGACAGTTACAAGCCACTATCAGCGGCAATGGTAAGCTCACTGAATCATCCAACATTCTTTAAACTCTAGTTTATCCATCCCAACGAGGAGAGCATCACCATGAACTTGTTCTCTATTCTTATATTCCAGGTTGATTCATCTTTAGCTGATGGTTGGTAGAGGTTGACATTTTTTTCATCGATGGAATTCTCAAGCCACAGCCTAAAGAGCACGTGAAATTGATAGTGAAAGTTCCACAGGATATATGGATGATATTCAATTGAAGGTTAAAAGACGAAGTGGTAATATAAGTGCATGTATATTGGTTTTCTCTAGTTTATAATAGTTAGCGCAGGTGAAGGGAGCAGGTGCACTTTTTGGATTTTTTCAGAAAGAACATATAACTTACTACTGAATGAAAAATAATACGAACTAAAATATATATAAACCATAGCAAACTCCGTGGGAGTAGCGCAACTTTTCTGGCTCCACAGTAGGAAAATTAGATAATAAAAGCCCATAATTCTAAAAATCCATAATTTTTCTGTATTGGAGTTCCTCCTTATTTGGGTATATGTTGGCAAGTTTCCTCTTTATATAACAAAGCCACCTTGATGCAACTGTCATTCCTCTCATTTTGTATCGTGTAATATAACAAAGTATGCCGTACTGCGTTGCCTAGTAGTGTTAACTATGGCGTTTTGTAATTTCATAAATTATTGGAATTAGAGAAGGATGTGTGAGTAAAAATTGCCTACGTAAAACTAGGCTAGTTCGGTGTATATGACAAAGCACACCCGTGAAGAACTTGCTATTAAGTCCCAGAACATCTTCTGACAGGAAATCATAGGAACACGATTTTAAAAAATGTTCTAACAATAGCAAGCTCCTCATTTTCTCTTGGAAATAGTCCCGAAGATGAAAACCTTTGAAAAATTGGAGCGAAAAAAACCAAAAGGGCACTCAATGAGTTTCCAAATAAATCTCCGCTCAAAGTTGGGATCGAACTCAAACAAAACAATTCCAACATCTGTTTAGCATAACAACAGCCTAAATACGGGTACTCATAAACCATAATGCTATCAAATTTCTATAAAATTATTAGCTTGGATAGAAGAATGAGACTTCCGGGCGTGCGTTTAGAAATTCGTGTACAATTAAAAAAAAAGGAGCACTCTAAGGCTTCCTTCCACACTGTAACATTTTATGCATTAGGTTATAGTACGACTTGACGTACTTAAACAGTAAGAAAAATGACTGTGTTACAAGCAATCAAACTGAATACCCTCAATGCGCTACTCTCATGTGACTTCACCACCGCTTCGTTCATCGCAGCCCAAGGTCTGTCATGTTTCACCTTTCTTTTTCGCTCGCTCATCACTTGATCGATGAGATGAGATGAGATGAAAAAGTCGTATAGTGAAAAATTCTTAAAAGAAGCTTGCGCATCAAACCTTTCAAGCTTTGCTCCTAGTGTCTTATTGAATCTATGTGAGCCCCATAGATTCTCTGAACAAAATCAAAACGAATTGCAATTAGTCATGGCTAAAAGAGCTTTAGGTCTAGGCCAGAAGAACAAAGAAAAGAAGAGAAAGGTCGACAATTCGACCTCAAATGAGCGCAAGGAGTCTCCAACCCCTGGTACAGAGCAGCTTCAAGTCGAGGTCGATGAAAATGCTGATCTTGACGATGAGCGGGTGCAGTTGAAAGGGCTTTGGGACAACTATTTCCACAGCGACAGGGAGGGCGAATACGTGCTCAACGGTATCGTCCACGAATGCGACAGGTTATTACGTGAAGCTGACAAAGACGAAAAAGCAAAATCCTTGCTCAATGATGAGTTCCATGCTATATATGCACTAGCGTTGTCTGAATTGGCCATTTTCAAAGCTGCTGAAGAAGGTGAGGACATCTCTCAGTATTTCGAAAATGCTCTGGAAAGAGCCCAGGTGGGATTCGAAGGTACTCCCGATTCTGATTTAGTTAAGCTTGTTATGGCCAAAATCATCATTCAACGTATTCCATTGCAGTTTGTATCCAGACTTAACGTCAATAGCAAAGCCAAAGACGTTTCTTTAGATTTGTTTGAACAATTGCAGACTGCTCAGAAAAGTTTTAATCCGAAGCCAAATTTGGAGCTTGGATTCGAAGTCTTGCAAATGTTTGACGACTTGTTGGATATCTTGGAGAATTTCGGTCTGGACAATAATGTCGACGAAGGGCTTGACAGTGACGAGGAGGATGAATTGGAGCCTGTCGTGCTCGAAAAGTCCCATCCGCTTTATCGCCTGCAACAGGCGATACCTGAAAACTATGTCTGGTTGAGAGAAGCGATGAGAGAACTCTTTGCGCAGATAGAAGATCCTGCGTTGAGTCGCAATGTTGCCAGGTCATTGGGACACCTGTTCTTGAAAGCTGCAGAAGAACCTTCGAGCTTGTTCATGCAGCAGTATGACGATGAGGCGGCTGGGGACGCCAAGCAGGCTAGGAAGGCCCAAAAGGAAGCGTTGTCCTACACTCGTACCGCTTTAGACTACTTGGAGAAAGCGCAGGTGGAGGACGAACCAGAAACTTGGGTAGAAGTCGCAGAGGCCTACATTGATTTGGGCAACCTGCACGACTACCAATCGACAGAACAAGAAAAAGCTTACCAAGTCGCAGAAGACATACTGAAGAGAGCCAACAAGGCATCGCACGGCAAGTTCCAGGACATCCTGGACAACTTGCTGGCCAAGGAATAGTATTTTTAGCCGTATAACAGTTTGTCACGTGTGTAGTGTATAGATGTCCTGAAAGCTTAACTGCAAGAGCTTCCACCTACAACTAACTTACCGTGAACTCAGTCCCGTCAAGATTATGTCCATGCCAACCCCATCTAAGAACCTCAAAGCTATTGGCGATGATATATGGAAGAACAAAACTGAGAAGGTCAACGCGGAGCTCTTCACCCTAACTTACGGTGCTATAGTGTCACAACTATGTGCAGACTACGATCGTGATTTCCACAAGGTTAATAATCAGCTCTACAGCATGGGGTACAACATTGGTGTGAGGATAATCGAAGATTTCCTCGCAAGAACTGCTCTGCCCCGTTGCGAGAATATGGTCAAGACCAGCGAGATGATAAGCAAATGCGCCTTCAAAATCTTTCTTAACATGTCACCGCAGGTAGCTAACTGGTCCCCAGAGAAGGATGCCTTTTCACTAATACTGGATGAGAACCCACTGAGCGAATTTGTGGAATTGCCCATGGACGCCATGAAGCAGTTGTGGTATTCGAACGTTTTGAGCGGCGTGCTAAAGGGCTCTCTAGAGATGGTACAACTGGACTGCGATGTGTGGTTTGTGAGTGATGTGTTGAAAGGTGATTCACAGACTGAGCTGAGGATAAAATTAAACAAGGTATTGAAAGATGAGATTCCTATAGGCGAGGATTAGGATGTTGATGCTATGTAAGAATGTATATGAAATTTGGTTAATCCTCTTTTTCGTGAGCACGCCTTTGTCTTATTAAAGAGGCGATTCGATCCTCCTCCTGTGGCTCCAGAGACAGGTCAATCTCGTCTTCTTGACCAGGGTCGATGTGCTTACCTTCAGACAGGATGGGCATGTCTGTGAGCGAACCTCTGGAATTGATCTGAGACAAAGAGTTGGACAGCACCGAATGGCCCGAGGACACCGAAGAGGACCTGCTGCGCGCGGGGGTAGTCTCGTCTTGTGACTTTGCGAACGCAGGTAGGTCGGTTCTGCCTCTGGACTCCTCCTCCTCGTACTGAGATTCGATGATCTTTTGGAAATTGGGGAAGACTCGGGGTCCCAATTCGTTACAGACTTCAGTGATCTCATCGCTGAGCGACTCACGCATCTCTTTCAACTGGATTATCTTGGAACCAGGGTACAACAGTGAGACGACGAGTGGGGGCAGCGACTTGAAGAGGTCGACGCCGATTTCACCTGTCTTTAGACTGGAGTAAGTGGTGAAAACCAACAGACCATAGAAGTACAAATACAGGGCAAAGTAGTTCTCAAAAGGTGCCCAAATATGCTGGACCCATGGATTGCCGCTCACGTAGAGCCAAGTGAGCACCAACGAGTAAATCACGTAGAGAACAGGTGCCAGCCCGAGTGCCACAAGCAACTTCCAGCTGGCTAACAAGTCGAGTCCCTTGATCTTGACCACAGATTTTTTCAAACCTTCAGCTGCCTTCTTCGCGGCGTACACTTTGCACACGATAAAGATAGGCGTGAACAAGACACATCCTGGTAGAGACAGCAGAAAGAAGACGAAGATCCGAATAATTCTATGAAACAAAGTGAAGAAGCATCGCAACTCTTCGCCGCGTTTGGTCTTCAAACCAGTCACTTGATGGTCTTTCAACCCCATCGAGTACAGTTGTGCATTGTATTTGGTGACCATCTTTTTGAGCCTCACCACGCGCGGATCGTCCTTGTACGTGGAGTAGCCTAGTAGTAGTCTTCTGTTGACTTCCACCACGGCTGTGAGGGCCCTCCGCTGCATGACAGGCTTGTAAAGACGTCTTGCCGCTTGGATGGTCATCAGGGTATCCCAGTCGGGCGCATTCTCCGTGACCAGATAAAGCGAGTTAGTGATCTTGTCCAGCAAGTCTGAAACAGCCTCCTTGGGCGCTTCCGTATAGTGCTTGCCCATCTGACTATCGACCCAGATCGGATCTCCATACTCCAGCACTGCCCTGGACCGGAACTTTTCCCGATGGAAGTAGTGCAGACCACAGGGCACCACGGCCACCTTCATACGGTGGTCTGCAGCTACGGCACCCAAGGCCATAATGGCCACGCCTGCCTTGACGGGCAGCATCGAAGGCCTATCATGTGACCCACCTTCGGGGAATATACCAACACACCCGCCTGTGTGCAAGTGGTCAAAGACGTTCTGGAATGTCTTCGAGTTGTCCACTTTGGCAGCATACTTGAAATGGGTCCCCTGCTCGAGTAATCTCCGGATGGCTGGGTTTGTCTGGAACTTGAAAGGCTGTTTGAGCACAATCGTGTAGTCATCGGGAATGCTTTCGATCTGGGCATTACCCAAGAAGTTGGGTAACCCGATCAGGCTCTTGGCCACAAATTTGTTAAAGCCAGGGCTAGCCAGTCCCCCGCCCACAACCCTGCCCTTGAGTACGCGCGGCTCTCCTTCCAAGTCAGGTGCGTATATCGTAATTCTCTCATCCACGTAACGCAGATTGTCCTGCGCCCTGGGAACTCCAATGGCCCCCGTGAGTCTGCCAAACAGCCCAATGGTCCTTCCTTTCAAACTGCTCTCTGCCGTAATGTAGCACACCTGCCTCGACCTCGAGCCTTGGCCCAACCGCCTCGTCTTGGCCATCACCAACGCCGGATCGATAAACTGGTTTGCATGCGGTGCACACACAAGCAGCGTGGGCGTCCCCTGGGGTGGCAGCTTGTGTTCCCCACGTACCTTAATCTCCCTGAAGAAAATCGTGAACAAAACATCGAGCAGCGCAATGACGCAGTCGTAAAGCCACGTCTTCACACCGTAGTGTGCCCCGTTGTAAGGGTTCGAGTAGTTCCTCGAGAGTCGTGGCACATGTGCGTTAGGTTGTCCTCCTTGCACCATTTACTTTCCTTGAATGCTGCCCAGGAGGACAAAAGATGCATTTTCTCATACTCTTACTCCCTTGATGCAAGTTTTAACACGTAAATCATACCCATTCGTCAATAGTGACCGTAGATCTTCCATAAAGTACTAACCAGCATATTTATCTTGTCCCTGCCTTTAAGGCATCGCTCTGCCCCGTTCCCACTCCGCATTCTGGCATGACGCCTGCTCTGCTCTGCCCTGCCCTGCCTGAATTGCACTGCCTTCCGCGCCTCCTCTAGTTGCGGTCTTAGTTATGCTGCCCGATATCCAGCCGGTTCTCCCTTGCACAAACCGCAAATGGAAGAAGTCCCTCGATTTGCGGTAACCTTAGCAAACCAGCCAGTTCTGGCCCAGGCAACGGTCGCTATCCTACCAAAGAAAACCCTTAGGACGGAGGAAACGCGGCTCACTATGCTCGGCTCGTGTTGAAAATCAACTCAAACTGCAAAGAAAACTGCAAATGAAAAAAAAAAATGCAAAAGATCGATGCGATGAACTGACACTTGCGACTGGAGTTAGTAAGTGACCTCGACCGATGGGGCCACTGATTATTCGTGGCAGTACCCTGCACTACTTCTCCGGTAACATGTAAATGTCTCGATTTCTACTTGTGGGCAGCCTTGTTTAGCACCTCCGGTACGTCCCCGATGAGCGCTGGATCAGGGCATTGTGGTGGCGATTCTTGTGTAATTGGCGCATTGCTCTGTTTCTTCTCCCCTCGGTAGAAGAGTTGTTTTTGTTCTTGGAGGACTTCCACGGAGTTGCAATAGGCTTGAGAGTACTTAAGATCTTTTGGTTTGGATAGGTCCTTTCTTCGGAAATTTGTCAGAAGAAGGGTTAGCTTAAGCGGTCAATTGAATAGTGTAGTATAGTTTTAGTATGCCCGCTATTATTGTTGCCCGAGGGCTGATTCCAGAAGGTCATCATGCACCGGTTAGATCTGGCAGTGACGATTACTATGATGGAATGGTACCCAACCTGGGTTTTAACATTGCGATGGTGGCGATTTGGGGTGTTCTGCTGGCGCTACAGGTTCTGCTGGCGTATCTCAAACAGTGGTGGTTTTCGACTGCCTTCATATGCACGGGCATCCTTGAGGTGCTCGGCTATGCAGGGCGGACATGGTCGCATTACAACACGGATAATGTCGATGCGTTCTTGATGAACATGGTTTGTCTGACCATTTCTCCTGTTTTCACGATGGGAGGCCTGTATTACCAACTGTCAAAGCTGATCGAGATATACGGGCACCGGTTTGCGGCGATGCGCCCGTCGATCCTGTATGCAGTCATCTTCATCTGCTGCGACATCATTTCGCTGGCGATCCAGGCCAGTGGTGGTGGTGTTGCTGGTTATGAGTCGTATTTGAAAGAGAGCGTCCACACAGGAACTCGGGTGTTCCTGGCGGGGATTGCCTTTCAAGTCGCCACTCTCAGTATATTCATACTAATGATGTGCCATTTCCTGTTCAAGGTGTATGTCGAGCCTCGCTGGCAGCACCTGGGCTCTGTCAAGTTCAGCTTTAGCATTTTCAAAATCTCACAGAGAGAGATTGACCATTTCTACCGTCAAAAGTATCACGATTTGAGAATGGAACCAGATCGTTGGCAGTTCCATTACTTTATCTTTGCATTAATTATCGCAGTGATCACCGTATTTATTCGTTGCTGTTACCGCCTGGCAGAGATGAACGCAGGTTGGGCTGGCTACTTGACGATCCACGAGAACTACTTTATTATCCTGGATGGTGTGATGATGTCTATATGTGGTGTCACCATGACTATCTTCCACCCCGGATTTGCATTCAAAGGTAGAACAACGTCGGTCCGCATCACTAGTGGCAGCAAGAACCGCGAGAATACTCCTGACATACCGCAGCCAGAGTCTGAACAGGAGGAGGACACTGCTACCGTTACGGAGGACGAGAACGAGAAGTTCGAGAACAGAGACGAGCCAAGCCCCAAGGGCATCAAGCGCAACTTTTCCATGCCTTCCCTTGGGGGTTCGACCTTTGTCTCCCGCATGGCAACCTTTAAACGCCCTTTTAGTAGGAGTCAGAGAAAAAGCGACCCACATTCCGACATCGACCAGTTGAGCGGCGAGATCCCATATCAAACAGATCTCCAAGAGGTCCCTTCAGCAATGGAGTATCCCGAAATCCCTGATCCTCCAGAATCCATAACGCCGCAGGTGGTTTGAAAGCTTGCAAGCGGTGTTGATCACCTCACGACGCCATGAAAAAACGATTGTACTATAGAAACTTCATCGGGACCTTTCCTATTATTATTATTATTTTTGCTGTTCGTCCCCATAATTATCCATACTTCTTTCATTCTTTCTATTCATCCCCATAATTATTCATCTTTTTTTTTTCCAGTATTTCTATTAATTAATCCCCATAATTATTCACAAAATTTTTCATTGTTTAATCATTTGCCATTTGGCCCATCCCATGTATATAATTGCATGACCTCGTAGGCCATGGTTGAACTCGCTTTGCGATGTTGCTTGTTTCTTCTTGTCGTTTCTTGGATCTACGTAGAATGTAAAACTCCTAAATTGCTACAACGTATGGTCTCCAACTGTGCATCGATCCTGTCTCTTGATAGGGACGAATGTTTTTCCACATCTCCCAAGTCTAACCACTGGTCGACGAACTCAGACAGATCTTCCACTTCGCAGTACCTGCCCAACTCGTTGACATTCGAGTAGATTTGTTGGATTTGTGTAAAATCGCTGACGAAATATCTGGGACTTGTGCCCACCATTTGGCTCGTGGGAATGGGGCCCCTGCCCAAAAGGAACTTTATCATTGTCCAGAGGGAAGGTTGCCATCTTTGGGGCACATCTATGGCAAACAGCCTGTGTTCCGGTGCACATAGCTTGATCATGTCGAACAATTGTACCAAGCGTGTGGGGATATGTATCTTGGACTCGCCCTTGTGGGTTTCGCCTTGGCCTAAAGTCATTTGTAAAGTGTACTGACACCAAAAATCCATGTCTGGATCAAAAGTTTGTGTGCTGCTGCCATTGGCATGGACGTCCACGTAGCACTGCTCCCACTTTTGCACCGCTTCCGAATACTTTACCAAATCATGCGATAGATTCTTGATAACATCGTTGAGCAGTAGCACGCAGACGGGATCCTCGATGCTAAACGGTTTCTCCATGGACACATTCGAGCCATTCGGTGGGAAAAGTGCAGCATTCTGCACAAGTCTTACATCCCCTGGTATACCATCGAGTACTTCCTCTGTGACCGCTGTATAGTCACTGTAGAGGGGCATGATAAAATATTTGATTCTCTCGAACATATTCTGGGAGAGGACCGATTGCAAATAAGACATCATGCTTTGGGCAATATGCACCGACTGCTGCACATCCGTGAAAACATTGACGATGTTCAAGTCATAGTAAGGGTATGTGTTCAATTTATAATCCACCAAGAGCCAATTGGCAATGCACTGGGTCACAATAGGATCGTAAAGTTGTAAATCTTCCATCGTACTGGTCATCTGGTGATTCCTCCGCGTGAAGAACTTCTCACGCTTCATGATTTCGGGCATCATCTCCCATTCGTAGTAATCTCGCATCGGAATCGTGGCCTTCTGTCCAGGACGCAAAGTTTGGGCCCTCAGCTCTTCGATCTGCACTAGGGGATAGTTACTCTTAAACCGAGCCTGCGGCTTCCTCAACAGGAACCTATGCATGTGGCAAACTAGCCCTGGCAAAATCTAAAAGGAAAATGTACTCAAAGGAAACACAGCAGTACCAATACCATGGCACAGTTAATCACCGTTGCAAGGCCTACTGACTGTTATACTGGTTGGAGAGGCGGAACCTTTAACATCGTGTGAAAAGATGAGATGTTGAAATTTTTGATAAGGCGATGAGATGAAAACTTCCTAGGGCCAGGAACCAAACTATCAGAAGCGAATTGTGGTAGGCCCCCATTGAATATCTAACTTACCATGGGAGTGCCTTCGTTCTTTAGATGGCTGTCTCGAAAATACCCTAAAATCATATCTCCCGTTTTAGAAGAACAGCCCCAGGTTGTTGATGGTGTTACTTTACCGATAGATTACTCTGCTCCAAACCCCAATGGGGAGCTGGATAATTTATACCTGGATATGAATGGTATTGTGCATCCTTGTTCACATCCAGAAAACAAACCACCTCCGGAGACCGAGGATGAGATGCTGTTGGGAGTATTTGAGTACACCAACCGTGTGTTGAACATGGCGAGACCACGTAAAGTACTAATGATTGCTGTGGATGGTGTGGCACCAAGAGCCAAAATGAATCAACAGAGAGCACGTAGATTTAGAAGTGCCAAGGATGCCCAAGTGGAGAATGAAGCTAGGGAACAGATCATGCAAGAGCGTGAACAGTTGGGTGAAATCATCGATGGTGCCGTCAAGAATAAAAAGACTTGGGATTCCAATGCCATTACTCCCGGTACACCTTTCATGCATAAATTGGCTGCTGCGTTGCGGTACTGGTGTTCTTTCAAATTGGCCACCGATCCTGGTTGGAAGAATCTACAGGTGATAATTAGCGATGCAACGGTGCCAGGTGAAGGTGAGCACAAGATCATGAATTTTCTCAGATCTCAAAGGGCCGATCCTCAGTACAATCCAAACACGACACATTGTATCTATGGACTAGATGCAGATTTAATTTTTCTTGGGCTGGCGACGCATGAGCCTCATTTTAAAGTGCTGAGAGAGGACGTCTTTGCTCAGGGAAATAAGAAGAGGCACAATTTCAAGGATTCACTGAACATGACTGAGGAGGAAAAGCACATGATTGCCCAACAAGATGCCGAAAAGCCTTTTCTCTGGCTGCATATAAGTGTCTTGAGAGAGTATTTAAGTGCAGAGCTATGGGTGCCGCGACTGCCGTTTGCATTCGATTTGGAGAGGGCCATTGATGACTGGGTATTCATGTGTTTTTTCTGTGGTAATGATTTCTTGCCCCATTTGCCCTGCCTTGATGTGAGAGAAAACAGCATTGACATTTTACTAGACATTTGGAAAGTGGTGTTACCGACTCTCAAAACCTACTTAACATGTGATGGAGAGTTGGATCTGGCGTCTGTGGAGAAATTGTTGTCACAACTGGGTTCCCGCGAACCTGACATATTTAAGACTAAGCATGTGCAAGAAGTAAGGAAACAAGAGGCTATACAGAGGAAGAAGCAGCAAAAGAATATGTCCAAGGGCCAAGATCGGCACCCAACGAGACCCAACGAACAATTACAGCTGTATGACACAGATGGCCACCTCTCTAAGGGATCGTGGAATCTGACTACGCATGACATGGTAAATTTGAAGAAGGAAATCATGTTGGCCAACGAGGGAGATCCTGAGGCCACCGCGGTTGTCAAGGCACAGAGTGACAAAAACGACAGACTGATGAATGATATTATGAAGGAGCAGATGGACAAAGTTGTCGATGAGGCAAACAGGACCAATTTCAGTGCAGCAGATGTAATGAAGAAAAAACTTGTGGCTAAGAAACGTCGACTCGAGGCGGAAGAGCAGGAGCAAACTGAACAGGAACAGAAGACGGCCTCTAAAAAGACGAAAATTGAGGAAGTAAGACGAGAGCCAACTCTTGACGAAGAGATTAAGGCCGAGATCGAAGATGAAGTGGAGGAGAATGCCCTGGAGGACGAGGAACAAGAGGACGAAGAGAAACCGCCAAATTGGGTACCTGAAGTATCCATGGGGGGTATAACGAGCGGTGTCATCGATACTGAGGAGGCTGTCAGAGTACACGAGCCCGGATACCATGAAAGGTATTACGTTGAAAAGTTCCACATTTCGCCCCGGGATATCGATGCCTTGCGCAGGGATCTCGTGAGATGTTACATCGAAGGTGTGTCTTGGGTTCTATTGTACTATTACCAGGGGTGCGCATCCTGGAACTGGTATTACCCCTACCATTACCCACCATTTGCCGCCGATTTTTTCGGGCTGGCTGATATGAAAGTTGAATTTGAGCAGGGACAGCCATTTTTACCTTATGAGCAGCTTATGAGTGTGTTACCTGCTGCCTCAGGACACACGCTGCCGCCCATCTTTCGTCCGCTGATGAGCTCGCCTGACTCGGAGATTATCGACTTTTACCCCGTCGATTTCCCGATCGACATGAACGGTAAAAAGATGCCGTGGCAAGGTATTGCACTACTACCGTTTATTGAGGAGAAACGGCTACTGCGAGTTACAAGGGCACAGTACCCAAAACTGACAGACGAAGAGCGTTCACGTAACGTTCGCAACAATCCGGTGCTTCTCATCAGTAACAAAAATGCCAACTACGAAAAATTTTTGAAAAAATTGTATTCTCCAGATGTAGTCCCACCGACAGATCTACATTTCCAGCATTTCCGCAGTGGCCTGAGCGGTATCGTCACTGTTGACCAAGAAGGTTACCGACCCAACAGCAAGTTAAGCTGTCCGATTCAAGGCGATTCTTTACCCGAACTGTCGACAAACCTGTTTTTGAAGATGGACTATAGACTGGTTCCGCTACCATGCCAAAATAAGTCAGTGATTTTGAATGGGTTCATTGCGTCGGAATCGGTCCTCAGCCCATACGACTTGGATGCCGTCATGTATAAATACAACAATGGTGGACCTCGCCGTTGGAATTTTGAGAACGACATGCGCAACAACGTGGTCCCTGTGGGGCCTTGTGGCCTGACCCAGTACAAGCCCAGGGTCGGTGGGTACCGTTCGTTTTTCTTTTTCAGCAACATGCCACCGAGTTCAGGTCCACTTGGGGGGCCGCCACCGAGTGCGCCGCCTGTCGGGCCAGCTGGCGGACCGCCTGGGGCGAATAGATATCACGCCAATAGTAGCAGTCGCTATAGTGGTAGTAGCCGTTATTCCGGTGGACCTGGTAGACCTGGCGGACCCGGTGGGGGCCGCCACAACAATGGACCTGGGTCTAGCCGCTACCAGAATGGGGGGCCGCAGAGGTCCGGCACCTTGCGGAGATTTTGATACGAGGTCCTTTTTACACAATTGTATAGCCATTCGAAGCGTGAAAAACGCTCGTTATAAAACTCTACCAAGTTTATGGTATTAGACGCAAGAACACTAATTTTCTTTCTCCGAACGCTTCAAGTCGGCCTTGTAAACTGCTGCTCCCCTACCATATGATGTCTTGCACCCAATCCAAACTGACTGTTTAGTGCCACACAATAGCACTTCTTTGTAAGAGAGACGGTGTTTCGCAACGCGACCGTAGAAAGGCTCAACCTACTTCGCTAAAGGGACTACATATTCCCTGTCTCGAGTTTGTTTTGGCGGAAGCTAGCTGCGCGCTCTAGCCGCCGACCCAAATTTCCCTCCTGCCTTTATCGGCACTGAAGAAAGTCCGATCTCGTGATCAGCCTGCCCAAAGCACACAGCCCATTCCTCGTTTCCAACGGTTACGTATCCGATGTAGTGTAACGGCTATCACATCACGCTCTCACCGTGGAGACCGGGGTTCGACTCCCCGTATCGGAATTTTTGGCCGTGTTTTTACTAATTTTTTTTTCTCTATACTTCTGGAAGTAGATCGTTTCACAAAGATCTCATCTTTACGTACGGAGAGGCAGTAAAGAGCTCCGTAAGATAAACCGCGCTTCAACAAGAAGCTAAGCGTTTTAATATCTCCCTCGCAACGCGGTGCCGATTAAATGTCACTACGAAATGCCGCTGATCTTGCCTTGGTTGAGTGGTTGCTCTATTTCCATGACCTGCCCCTCCACTCCGCCGATTTCTTTGTACCGGAACAACTCCTTTTGTTCGGAGAAAAAAAGAACTCATCACGCAACGCTGATGCTACGACGTGTGAGCATCACCGCCTCGTATTGCCGTCTTTAGTTAGCTTCTAGCACTGGCCTTTACAGTTGCGTCAAAGATGAGTTGAACAGTAGATTACTTGCATTTAATAACTACACATTACTTGGCAATTCACCTTTCTGTGCTCGGAACCCGGCACAGTTATTATTCGCATCAAAACTTTTTCCCCTTCTCCCTCTCCCCCGGATAATAATAGGTTCCGAGTTTCTTTGAACTGCTTTTTCCGTCGCAACTGTTCTGAAGGGCATTTCAATTGACCACTCAAAGCACATCTTCTATAGCATCAAGAGGCATCGCATGTTTGTTTCACCACCACCAGCTTCTACCAGAACTCAGGTGCTTGCGAAACGGTCGGGGGCCGGTCAGCATACGGGAACCACTACAACAAGGACAGATGCGAATACAGAAGTGGGTGTCCCAGGGGCAAGCCTAGCTCAGAGCTCTGCAGCCAGCTGCCTCGGGTCCATCCCAGAAGGGAGCCTTTATGAGGCATCACCTGTACAAAACAATTTTGTCAATGCTCCTGTGGAATACCAAGACCGTGCAAGGTCGGAAATTTGTAAAAGACTGTTGCCCAGCTCATCTGCCAGATCGCATCATTCCCGTCGCAGCAACGATAACGGAAGCATCCTATCGGACGGCTCCTCGTCTTACCAGTCCAGCATATTTTCTTCACCCAGTTTGACGACCAATTCCACGGAGGGGTCAGTAGTCCACTTCATTACAGAGACAACGTTGCAAGACGCGCTGCCCAAGACTTTCTACGACATGTATGCTCCTGAAGTGGTCATGTCGGACCCTGGGAACCTGTTGTGCAATGGCAGGCCGAAATTCACAGAGCGTGAGCTGCTGGACTGGGAACTGAACGATATACGCTCGCTGCTCATTGTAGAGAATTTGAAACCAGAATGGGGGGGCCAGCTACCGCATGTCATTTCCCCAAGGGCAGACATGCCCCAGTTTCGTTTGCAGCTGCTGCCGTTGTCCTCATCGGATGCATTTATCATAGAGACGCTGGTATCGTCCGATTTGTATGCCGAGTTCAATTTGGACTACCAGTTCAAGCTGACGAGTGCGAAGTATACGGTGGCTGCCGCAAGGAAGAGGCACGAAAGTACCGTGAGGAGGCACGAGCCAGTCATGCAGCTGTCCAAGCCGGAATGGCGCAATATCATTGAGAATTATCTTTTGAACATAGCGGTTGAGGCTCAGTGTCGATTCGATTTCAAGCACCGTTGCTCAGAGGTCAAGAAGACGAAACAGAAACAGCAGCAGCAGGGAAATTTGAAAAGACCCGATATGCCCCCACCAAGTTTCATACCGCACTCGAGGGGTAATCTGCTGAAGAAGGCACTGATGAAGAATTTCCAAAGTAGCGTAGATGACGGATCGGCTGGTTCGGTTTGTCAAGGGAAAGTGAGTTTGACCAAAGGGGAGAAGGCTGAGATTTGGTCTCAGTGCCAGGCGAGGGTTTACCAGAGATTGGGCTTGGACTGGATGCCGGATAACTATGAGGCGAGTACAACGCGTACCACGAGTGGTCGCTAGCCTATTCTTTCCCCTTCCCCTCCTTAGCATTAATATTATAGAGAGCTACGTAATGATGGTCTTTGCGCATCTTGGCGGACTTACTGCCTAGCGGCAGGTCTGTCTCTCAGAGGAGAGATGCTCGAGAGAAATGGCTATCTTGTAATGGTGTCACGAAGTTATAGTATATATATGTCGGTTTGAATAAAACATTATGCCACAACAACTGCAGGCCCAGGAATAGATGGTGGAGGTTAGGGCTGTCAGATTCGGATGTACACATGTCTAGTCAGAAGGATGAATTTATCGAACACCCCCAGAAAATGCTATACACAGTACAAGAGTTTATGGCATTTCTATTTATCCTTTGAGAGTGGTACCTACTATTATTACATGAAAAAAAAAAAAATTTCCTTTGGATCTTGAAATGGCAATAGCGTTTCTATGGATCCTCTAGTCTGAGACTGAGAAAATATTGTACTGTCTCATCCGCATGTCTTGAAGGACAGGCATTGCTTGCAGACTATGGGAAAAAAGATTCTTCTGTCAAAAGAATCTATATTGAAAGTACAGACCCCGCGTGTTATCTGTGACTGATAAAGAAATTAACCCCAGCAAATTTTTATAAGATATCTCCCGAACCACGACAACAATACACTAGAGTGCATTCTCGTTGGTGTTAAGAATCCCTGGAAAAAATCTAAACTGAAAAAATCTTCTCAATGATCTCAGCCAACACTGAAATAAATAAAATAATTCAGTTCAGATCAGCTCTGCTTTTCTTGTGAAATAAATACATCCGTCAGTAAAAGGATCAAATATGCAAGCCTGAATCTCCTCCCCCACAGTATGGTGGGCATGCCAGCTGGCATTCTTACCATTCTTACCAACTTCCTTTACTCCCTATACGCTTCCAAAGAATCTTGAAATACACATCTCGTTTAACATTGCGAAAAAGCGGCCGTCACTGAACTACACTGGGGAAAGTTTTTAGGGAGTCAACTTGTGACGGAAAATACCTTTCACATTTTAATCACACCAAAACCCCTGATGATACAAAAATTCCAAACGTACTTAAATTCTATGAAAATTTAGGACCCTGGAAAAGGGTTATTGTATCCCCCTCCCTGCCTCTGATAATTCAACGCATACTGACGCTCGTACCTCTTCGACACTCTCGTACTTCGGCTTCGCGTCCACTTTTCATCACTTTTTAGGCATCGCCATGAAAAAAAAATTGTCAAAACTTCTATAAGCTAGCACTACCAGCACGACAATGGGCGAATCTAAGGGTGATCCGGCCGATTTATTAGCCTCTTTAAAACTCGACGGTGCTTCTAAGGGTGAGAAATCCCCTGAGCCCAAGAAAGAGTCTGAGTCAGAGACTCCAAAGCAGCCAAAGACTGAGAATGAAAAATCCCCAGAGGAATCGAAAGGTACAGAAGAGACCAACAATTTGGTCAAATCTGAGTATGAGGTGAAAGTGAACCTTACAGACCTGCAGGCGGACCCGAATTCCCCACTTTATAGTGTCAAATCCTTTGAAGAACTGGGTTTGGCCCCGGAATTGCTCAAGGGTCTGTATGCGATGAAATTTCAAAAACCTTCCAAGATTCAGGAGCATGCATTGCCATTGCTACTACACAACCCGCCACGCAACATGATTGCCCAATCGCAGTCAGGTACCGGTAAGACTGCTGCCTTCTCGCTAGCGATGCTTACGCGCGTGGACCCTAGTGTAGGTGACGCCACACAGGCCATTTGCCTGGCGCCCTCTCGTGAACTGGCTAGACAGACACTTGAAGTGATCCAGGAGATGGGCAAATTCGCCAAAATTACGACGCAATTGCTCGTCCCCGAGTCATTTGAGAAGGGGAAACCCATCAAGGCCCAGGTCGTGGTGGGCACTCCAGGAACCATGCTCGACCTCATGCGCCGCAAGCAACTTCAGCTCTCTCAAGTAAAGATTTTTGTCCTGGACGAGGCCGACAACATGTTGGACAAGCAAGGTTTGGGCGACCAGTGCATCCGTGTCAAGAAATTCCTACCCAAATCCACCCAGCTGGTGCTATTCAGTGCCACTTTCCCAGATGCCGTCAAGGAGTACGCCAAGCGTGTGGTACCCGACGCCAACACGCTGGAGTTGCAGCGCAACGAGGTCAACGTGAGCGCCATCAAACAGCTTTACATGGACTGTAACAGCGAAAATCACAAGTACGAAGTGCTATGCGAGCTCTACGGCCTTCTCACCATCGGCTCCTCCATCATCTTCGTCTCCTCAAAGAAAACCGCCAACGTGCTATACTCACGCCTCAAGCAGGAGGGGCACCAGGTATCCATCCTTCACGGTGACCTGCAGAGCCAGGAGCGTGATAGGCTCATCGACGACTTCCGCGAGGGCCGCTCCAAAGTGCTCATCACTACAAACGTCCTGGCCCGTGGTATAGACATCCCCTCGGTCTCCATGGTAGTTAACTACGACCTGCCCACCACGCAGTCCGGTCAAGCTGATCCTTCAACCTACGTGCACCGTATCGGCAGAACCGGCCGTTTCGGCAGAAAGGGTGTGGCAATATCCTTTGTCCACGATAAGAGATCCTACAACATACTTTCCGCTATCAAAGACTACTTCGGAGATGTCGAGATGACCCACGTTCCCACTGATGACTGGGACCAGGTGGAAAAGATGGTCAAGAAAGTGCTAAAGGAGTGATGCGAGCATTACTGTGCGATGAGCCTTGACGGGGTTGGACTTTTTCTGCTAGTTTGTTCAACATCCGTATAAAACGACTATAGTTGACCCAAGGGGGTTATGACTATAAAAGGAGTTGGGGGATGCCCCGTTTAGAACTTTTTCTCCTTTAACTTGTCAATCTTTCCAGCCCAGTTGTAAGGAACTAGAACTCACAAAAAAGATCACCACCATTTGTAGTCGTTTGCCATGGACACCGCTAAAGTCATTAACATCATTATTGGTACGTATATTTGAGAGAAAAAAAAGGACCCCATAACTTTATACTAACTGTCTTTTTAGCCATCTTCCTGCCACCAGTCTCCGTTTTTCTGGCATGCGGTTTCGGTACGGAGTTTGTCGTTGACCTTGTGTTGACGATTTGCGCCTTCTTCCCTGGTATGTTGTATGCCCTCTACCTGGTGTTCAAGAACCAGTAAACTTTATGATTAAAAAGCTAAGGTCAAGACTAGTAAGTAATATAATTTAATATTTTTAAGTATAGCAGGGTGTAACGTAACTTAATTCGAATAATCGTGTTTTTGTCTCGTCTCTTCGCTATTGTTATATATTATAATCAGGTTGTATGTACAAGGTTGTTGTTTCACTTGGCTACAACTGAGGGGCCATCATCTCCATCAGTGGGGACTGAATGAAAGCTACCCCGGCGACGAAGAAACCACCGTTGAGAACAATCGTGTACAGTGGCGACTCCCTGAATCTCTGGAAAGTCGACTTGGGCTGCTGTGCAACCTGTGGAGCCTGTGGCATGGCAAACATTCCCGACATGGTGATCTGGTTGGGGGTTGGGGGTTACTGGTTGTGTGAATAGTGGTGATGCCTTGTTGAGTGAAAAGTTTTAGTGTATTTTTTTGTGCTTTTGTAAGATCTGTCGTTCAAAGCGATGAGTGATACCTTAACTACATATTCCCACGTAAGTATATATCAAGTTCCTACTGGTGCCATATTGGTCCACGATTTTCCATCACTTGCTCTAATTATGGAGTGTTTACTGGGACACCTTGACAAAATGGTTCTTTTAGTACGCCAATTACAAGTAAACAATTCATTTTTTTTAAGTTAATAATGGGAAGTAAGGTATAAATAATTGAGCGCCCGAGGTAATAATTACTTGTGCGCTCCTCCCCCCGGCCTCTGAGTGGTATTCACCTCAACAAAATAGTTTAAACAACGGTTGGTAACGAATTAATTTACGTATTGGATATCCACATATACCCCCAGAAAGAATTTGATTAAGAAAAAAAAAAAAGGGAGTATCAACTGATGACGAACTGCTTTTTAAATAGTTTGTAATAATACATAACGAATCACACCTCTTGGACTTCAACCGAACACTCGTTGATGAAAGTACATCCGTTACTGCTGTACATTTCCTCCTCCGATATCATGTTTCACTCGGATTTCACCTTCTCCCCATAGTGATATTCAGGAGAATCCCTAAACAACGACTCGCTGGAAGCAGTCGTCCCCAAAGTACCCAGAGGGTTCGCATCTTCCTGTAGGGGTGCCCGCTTGCTCACGTAGATGGACCATCGACAACCGTAGTTGAGCAACTTACAGGAATAAGCAACTAAATCGTACAGGTAAAGCATCAACATCGGGACTAGAAACAAAGACATCAAACCATAGCACACGTTTTGCCATAGGGCAAGAGCTTCAGGAGCAGCGCTAGCCATCACTAACGTCGACTCTGTTGCCTTGTTGTGGCTCGGGCCAACATCGTTTGCGAAGTTCAAGATATCTTGTGTCCTCTTACGTAAACAAACACAAAAAAAAACCCAATACCTGGTGACAGGGAAGCGCCAAAAACATATTCTGTACTAAATCAATTTCCATAAAGCCACTACACGTATGTCTATATATGCTTAAAAAGGAGTGGAGTTGGCTATCCTTTTTTTTTTTTTTTTTTTTTTTTTTTAAATTTTTTTTTTTTTTAATTTTTTTTTTTAACCCCCCTTTCCCCCCCCCCCCCCCCTTTTACATCTATTAATTACACTCTTATGCTAAGATATAG